>CM042955.1:50406327-50491956 GCA_023678885.1 Pogostemon cablin
TGCATATTACCTTCATTTTGATGCTCCTTTTCTCTTTACGATCAACATTACCTTCGTTTCTATGCATATTTACTTCATTTTGATGTTCCTTTTCTTGTTACGATCAATATTTCATTCGTTTCGATTATCAATATTTCATTCGTTTCGATGCAGATTTCCTTCTTTTTTATGCTCGTTTTCTAGTTACGATCAATATTTTCTTCATTTCGATGCATATTTACTTCATTTTGATGCTCGTTTTCTCGTTACGATTAATATTTCCTTCGTTTCGATGCATATTTCCTTCATTTTGATGCTCCTTTTCTCGTTACGATCAATATTTCCTTCGTTTCGATGCATATTTACTTCTTTTTGATGTTTCTTTTCTCGTTACGATCAACATTTCATTCGTTTCGATGCAGATTTCCTTCTTTTTTATGCTCGTTTTCTCGTTACGATCAATATTTCCTTCATTTCGATGCATATTTACTTCATTTTGATGCTTATTTTCTCTTTACGATCAAAAATTCATTCATTTCGATGCATATTTCCTTCATTTTGATGCTCCTTTTCTCGTTACAATCAACATTACCTTCGTTTCGATGCATATATACTTCATTTTAATGTTCCTGTTCTTGTTACGATCAACATTTCATTAATTTTGATTATCAACATTTCATTCGTTTCGATGCAGATTTTCTTCTTTTTGATGCTTGTTTTCTCGTTACGATCAATATTTTCTTCATTCATTTCGATGCATATTTACTTCATTTTGATGCTCGTTTTCTCTTTACGATCAATATTTCCTACGTTTCGGTGCATATTACCTTCATTTTGATGCTCCTTTTCTCGTTACGATCAACATTACCTTCGTTTCGATGCATATTTACTTCATTTTGATGTTTCTTTTCTTGATACGATCAACATTTCATTCGTTTCGATTATCAACATTTCATTCATTTTGATGCAGATTTTCTTCTTTTTGATGCTCGTTTTCTCGTTACAATCAATATTTCCTTCATTTCGATGCATATTTACTTCATTTTGATGCTCATTTTCTCATTACGATAAATATTTCCTTCGTTTGGATGCATATTTCCTTCATTTTGATGCTCCTTTTCTCGTTACGATCAACATTACCTTCGTTTCGATGCATATTTACTTCATTTTGATGTTCCTTTTCTTGTTACGATCAACTTTTCATTCATTTCGATTATCAACATTTCATTCGTTTCGATGCAGATTTCCTTCTTTTTGATGCTCGTTTTCTCGTTACGATCAATATTTCCTTCATTTCGATGCATATTTACTTCATTTTGATGCTCGTTTTCTCGTTACGATTAATATTTCCTTCGTTTCGATGCATATTTCCTTCATTTTGATGCTCCTTTTCTCGTTACGATCAATATTTCCTTCGTTTCGATGCATATTTACTTCTTTTTGATGTTTCTTTTCTCGTTACGATCAACATTTCATTCGTTTCGATGCAGATTTCCTTCTTTTTTATGCTCGTTTTCTCGTTACGATCAATATTTCCTTCGTTTCGATGCATATTTGCTTCATTTTGATGCTCCTTTTCTCAATACGATCATCATTTCCTTCGTTTCTATGCATATTTACTTCATTTTGATGCTCGTGTTCTTGTTACGATCAATATTTCCTTCGTTTCGATGCATATTTCCTTCATTTTGATGCTCCTTTTCTCGTTACGATCAACGTTTCATTCATTTCGATGTAGATTTCCTTCTTTTTATGCTCGTTTTCTCGTTACGATCAATATTTCCATCATTTCGATGCATATTTACTTCATTTTGATGCTCGTTTTCTCTTTACGATCAATATTTCCTACGTTTCGGTGCATATTACCTTCATTTTGATGCTCCTTTTCTCTTTACGATCAACATTACCTTCGTTTCTATGCATATTTACTTCATTTTGATGTTCCTTTTCTTGTTACGATCAATATTTCATTCGTTTCGATTATCAATATTTCATTCGTTTCGATGCAGATTTCCTTCTTTTTTATGCTCGTTTTCTAGTTACGATCAATATTTTCTTCATTTCGATGCATATTTACTTCATTTTGATGCTCGTTTTCTCGTTACGATCAATATTTCCTTCGTTTCGATGCATATTTCCTTCATTTTGATGCTCCTTTTCTCTTTACGATCAACATTACCTTCGTTTCTATGCATATTTACTTCATTTTGATGTTCCTTTTCTTGTTACGATCAACATTTCATTCGTTTCGATTATCAACATTTCATTGGTTTCGATGCAGATTTCCTTCTTTTTTATGCTCGTTTTCTCGTTACGATCAATATTTTCTTCATTTCGATGCATATTTACTTCATTTTGATGCTCGTTTTCTCGTTACGATCAATATTTCCTTTGTTTCGAGCATATTTCCTTCATTTTGATGCTCCTTTTCTCGTTACGATCAATATTTCCTTCGTTTCGATGCATATTTACTTCATTTTGATGTTCCTTTTCTCGTTACGATCAACATTTCATTCGTTTCGATGAAGATTTCCTTCTTTTTATGCTCGTTTTCTTGTTACGATCAATATTTCCTTCATTTCGATGCATATTTACTTCATTTTGATGCTCGTTTTCTCGTTACGATCAATAATTCCTTCGTTTCGATGCATATTTCCTTCATTTTGATGCTCCTTTTCTCGTTACAATCAACATTACCTTCGTTTCGATGCATATTTACTTCATTTTGATGTTCTTGTTCTTGTTACGATCAACATTTCATTCATTTCGATTATCAACATTTCATTCGTTTCGATGCAGATTTCCTTCTTTTTTATGCTCATTTTCTCGTTACGATCAATATTTCCTTCGTTTCGATGCATGTTTACTTTATTTTGATGCTCCTTTTCTCGATACGATCAGCATTTCCTACGTTTCTATACATATTTACTTCATTTTGATGCTTGTTTTCTCGTTACGATCAATATTTCCTTTGTTTCGATGCATATTTCCTACGTTTTGATGCTCCTTTTCTCGTTACGATCAACATTTCATTCGTTTTGATGCAGATTTCCTTCTTTTTGATGCTCGTTTTTTCGTTACGATCAATATTTCCTTCGTTTCGATGCATATTTACTTCATTTTGATGCTCTTTTTCTCGAACGATCAGCATTTCCTTCGTTTTGATGCATATTTACTTCATTTTGATGCTCCTTTTCTCGATACGATCAGCATTTCCTTCATTTCTATGCATATTTACTTCATTTTGATGCTCATTTTCTCGTTACGATCAATATTTCCTTCGTTTCGATGCATATTTCCTTCGTTTTGATGCTCTTTTTCTCGTTACGATCAACATTTCATTCGTTTCGATGCAGATTTTCTTCTTTTTTATGCTCGTTTTCTCGTTACGATCAATATTTCCTTCATTTCGATGCATATTTACTTCATTTTGATGCTCGTTTTCTCGTTACGATCAATATTTCCTACGTTTCGATGCATATTTCCTTCATTTTGATGCTCCTTTTCTCGTTACGATCAACATTACCTTCGTTTCGATGCATATTTACTTCATTTTGATGTTTCTTTTCTTGATACGATCAACATTTCATTCATTTCGATTATCAACATTTCATTCCTTTTGATGTAGATTTCCTTCTTTTTGATGCTCGTTTTCTCGTTACGATCAATATTTCCTTCATTTCGATGCATATTTACTTCATTTTGATGCTCATTTTCTCGTTACGATAAATATTTCCTTCGTTTCGAAGCATATTTCCTTCATTTTGATGCTCCTTTTCTCGTTACGATCAACATTACCTTCGTTTCGATGCATATTTACTTCATTTTGATGTTCCTTTTCTTGTTACGATCAACATTTCATTCATTTTGATTATCAACATTTCATTCGTTTCGATGCAGATTTCCTTCTTTTTTATGCTCGTTTTCTAGTTACGATCAATATTTTCTTCATTTCGATGCATATTTACTTCATTTTGATGCTCGTTTTCTCGTTACGATCAATATTTCCTTCGTTTCGATGCATATTTCCTTCATTTTGATGCTCCTTTTCTCTTTACGATCAACATTACCTTCGTTTCTATGCATATTTACTTCATTTTGATGTTCCTTTTCTTGTTACGATCAACATTTCATTCGTTTCGATTATCAACATTTCATTGGTTTCGATGCAGATTTCCTTCTTTTTTATGCTCGTTTTCTCGTTACGATCAATATTTTCTTCATTTCGATGCATATTTACTTCATTTTGATGCTCGTTTTCTCGTTACGATCAATATTTCCTTTGTTTCGAGCATATTTCCTTCATTTTGATGCTCCTTTTCTCGTTACGATCAATATTTCCTTCGTTTCGATGCATATTTACTTCATTTTGATGTTCCTTTTCTCGTTACGATCAACATTTCATTCGTTTCGATGAAGATTTCCTTCTTTTTATGCTCGTTTTCTTGTTACGATCAATATTTCCTTCATTTCGATGCATATTTACTTCATTTTGATGCTCGTTTTCTCGTTACGATCAATAATTCCTTCGTTTCGATGCATATTTCCTTCATTTTGATGCTCCTTTTCTCGTTACAATCAACATTACCTTCGTTTCGATGCATATTTACTTCATTTTGATGTTCTTGTTCTTGTTACGATCAACATTTCATTCATTTCGATTATCAACATTTCATTCGTTTCGATGCAGATTTCCTTCTTTTTTAAGCTCATTTTCTCGTTACGATCAATATTTCCTTCGTTTCGATGCATGTTTACTTTATTTTGATGCTCCTTTTCTCGATACGATCAGCATTTCCTACGTTTCTATACATATTTACTTCATTTTGATGCTTGTTTTCTCGTTACGATCAATATTTCCTTCGTTTCGATGCATATTTCCTACGTTTTGATGCTCCTTTTCTCGTTACGATCAACATTTCATTCGTTTTGATGCAGATTTCCTTCTTTTTGATGCTCGTTTTTTCGTTACGATCAATATTTCCTTCGTTTCAATGCATATTTACTTCATTTTGATGCTCTTTTTCTCGAACGATCAGCATTTCCTTCGTTTTGATGCATATTTACTTCATTTTGATGCTCCTTTTCTCGATACGATCAGCATTTCCTTCATTTCTATGCATATTTACTTCATTTTGATGCTCATTTTCTCGTTACGATCAATATTTCCTTCGTTTCGATGCATATTTCCTTCGTTTTGATGCTCTTTTTCTCGTTACGATCAACATTTCATTCGTTTCGATGCAGATTTTCTTCTTTTTTATGCTCGTTTTCTCGTTACGATCAATATTTCCTTCATTTCGATGCATATTTACTTCATTTTGATGCTCGTTTTCTCGTTACGATCAATATTTCCTACGTTTCGATGCATATTTCCTTCATTTTGATGCTCCTTTTCTCGTTACGATCAACATTACCTTCGTTTCGATGCATATTTACTTCATTTTGATGTTTCTTTTCTTGATACGATCAACATTTCATTCATTTCGATTATCAACATTTCATTCCTTTTGATGTAGATTTCCTTCTTTTTGATGCTCGTTTTCTCGTTACGATCAATATTTCCTTCATTTCGATGCATATTTACTTCATTTTGATGCTCATTTTCTCGTTACGATAAATATTTCCTTCGTTTCGAAGCATATTTCCTTCATTTTGATGCTCCTTTTCTCGTTACGATCAACATTACCTTCGTTTCGATGCATATTTACTTCATTTTGATGTTCCTTTTCTTGTTACGATCAACATTTCATTCATTTTGATTATCAACATTTCATTCGTTTCGATGCAGATTTCCTTCTTTTTTATGCTCGTTTTCTCGTTACGATCAATATTTCCTTCATTTCGATGCATATTTACTTCATTTTGATGCTCCTTTTCTCGTTACGATCAGTATTCCCTTCGTTTCTATGCATATTTACTTCATTTTGATTCTCGTTTTCTCGTTACGATCAATATTACCTCTGTTTCGATGCATATTTCCTTCATTTTGATGCTCCTTTTCTCGTTACGATCAACATTATTTTCGTTTCGATGCATATTTACTTTATTTTGATGTTCCTTTTCATGCTACGATCAACATTTCATTCGTTTCGATTATCAACATTTCATTCGTTTCGATGTAGATTTCCTTCTTTTTTATGCTCGTTTTCTCGTTACTATCAATATTTTCTTTGTTTCGATGCATATTTACTTCATTTTGATGCTCCTTTTCTCGTAACGATCAGCATTTTCTTCGTTTCTATGCATATTTACTTCATTTTGATTCTCGTTTTCTTTTTACGATCAATATTTCCTCCGTTTCGATGCATATTTCCTTCATTTTGATGCTCCTTTTCTCGTTACGATCAACATTACCTTCGTTTCGATGCATATTTACTTCATTTTGATGTTCCTTTTCTTATTACGATCATCATTTCATTCGTTTCGATTATTAACATTTCATTCGTTTCGATGCAGATTTCCTTCTTTTTGATGCTCGTTTTCTCGTTACGATCAATATTTCCTTCATTTCGATGCATATTTACTTCATTTTGATGCTCCTTTTCTCGTTACGATCAGCATTCCCTTCGTTTCTATGCATATTTACTTCATTTTGATTCTCGTTTTCTCGTTACGATCAATATTACCTCTGTTTCGATGCATATTTACATCATTTTGATGTTCTTTTTCTTGTTTCGATTAATATTTCATTCATTTCGATTATCAAATTTCATTCGTTTCGATGCAGATTTCCTTCTTTTTGATGCTCGTTTTATCGTTACGATCAATATTTCCTTCGTTTCGATGCATATTTACTTCATTTTAATGCTCCTTTTCTCGATACGATCAGCATTTCCTTCGTTTCTATGCATATTTACTTCATTTTGATGCTCATTTTCTCGTTATGATCAATATTTCCTTCGTTTCGATGTATAATTCCTTCATTTTGATGCTCCTTTTTTCGTTACGATCAACATTTCATTCATTTCGATGCAGATTTCCTTCTTTTTATGCTCGTTTTCTCGTTACAATCAATATTTCCTTCATTTCGATGCATATTTACTTCATTTTGATGCTCGTTTTCTCATTACGATCAATATTTCCTTCGTTTCGATGCATATTTCCTTAATTTTGATGCTCCTTTTCTCGTTACGATCAACATTACCTTCGTTTCGATGCATATTTACTTCATTTTGATATTCCTTTTCTTGTTACGATCAACATTTCATTCATTTCGATTATCAATATTTCATTCGTTTCGATGCAGATTTCCTTCTTTTTGATGCTCGTTTTCTCATTACGATCAATATTTCCTTCGTTTCGATGTATATTTACTTTATTTTGATGCTCCTTTTCTCGTTATGATCAGCATTTCCTTCGTTTCGATGCATATGTACTTCATTTTGATTCTCGTTTTCTCGTTACGATCAATATTACCTCCGTTTCGATGCATATTTCCTTCATTTTGATGCTCCTTTTCTCGTTACGATCAACATTACCTTCGTTTCGATGCATATTTACTTCATTTTGATGTTCTTTTTCTTGTTACGATCAACATTTCATTCATTTCGATTATCAACATTTCATTCGTTTCGATGTAGATTTCCTTCTTTTTTATGCTCGTTTTCTCGTTACGATCAATATTTCCTTCATTTCGACGCATATTTACTTCATTTTGATGCTCCTTTTCTCGTTACGATCAGCATTTCCTTCATTTCTATGCATATTTACTTCATTTTGATTCTCGTTTTCTCGTTACGATCTTTATTTCCTCCGTTTCGATGCATATTTCCTTCATTTTGATGCTCCTTTTCTCGGTACGATCAACATTACCTTCGTTTCGATGCATATTTACTTCATTTTGATGTTCTTGTTCTTGTTACGATCAACATTTCATTCATTTCGATTATCAACATTTCATTCGTTTCGATGCAGATTTCCTTCTTTTTTATGCTCATTTTCTCGTTACGATCAATATTTCCTTCGTTTCGATGCACGTTTACTATATTTTGATGCTCCTTTTCTCGATACGATCAGCATTTCCTTCGTTTCTATACATATTTACTTCATTTTGATGCTTGTTTTCTCGTTACGATCAATATTTCCTTCGTTTCGATGCATATTTCCTACGTTTTGATGCTCCTTTTCTCGTTACGATCAACATTTCATTCGTTTTGATGCAGATTTCCTTCTTTTTGATGCTCGTTTTTTCGTTGCGATCAATATTTCCTTCGTTTCGATGCATATTTACTTCATTTTGATGCTCTTTTTCTCGAACGATCAGCATTTCCTTCGTTTTGATGCATATTTACTTCATTTTGATGCTCCTTTTCTCGATACGATCAGCATTTCCTTCATTTCTATGCATATTTACTTCATTTTGATGCTCGTTTTCTCGTTACGATCAATATTTCCTTCGTTTCGATGCATATTTCCTTCGTTTTGATGCTCTTTTTCTCGTTACGATCAACATTTCATTCGTTTCGATGCAGATTTTCTTCTTGTTTATGCTCGTTTTCTCATTACGATCAATATTTCCTTCATTTCGATGCATATTTACTTCATTTTGATGCTCGTTTTCTCGTTACGATCAATATTTCCTACGTTTCGATGCATATTTCCTTCATTTTGATGCTCCTTTTCTCGTTACGATCAACATTACCTTCGTTTCGATGCATATTTACTTCATTTTGATGTTCCTTTTCTTGTTACGATCAACATTTCATTCATTTTGATTATCAACATTTCATTCGTTTCGATGCAGATTTCCTTCTTTTTGATGCTCGTTTTCTCGTTACGATCAATATTTCCTTCATTTCGATGCATATTTACTTCATTTTGATGCTCCTTTTCTCGTTACGATCAGCATTCCCTTCGTTTCTATGCATATTTACTTCATTTTGATTCTCGTTTTCTCGTTACGATCAATATTACCTCTGTTTCGATGCATATTTCCTTCATTTTGATGCTCCTTTTCTCGTTACGATCAACATTACTTTCGTTTCGATGCATATTTACTTATTTTGATGTTCCTTTTCATGCTACGATCAACATTTCATTCGTTTCGATTATCAACATTTCATTCGTTTCGATGTAGATTTCCTTCTTTTTTATGCTCGTTTTCTCGTTACTATCAATATTTTCTTCGTTTCGATACATATTTACTTCATTTTGATGCTCCTTTTCTCGTAACGATCAGCATTTTCTTCGTTTCTATGCATATTTACTTCATTTTGATTCTCGTTTTCTTTTTACGATCAATATTTCCTCCGTTTCGATGCATATTTCCTTCATTTTGATGCTCCTTTTCTCGTTACGATCAACATTACCATCGTTTCGATGCATATTTACATCATTTTGATGTTCTTTTTCTTGTTACGATTAATATTTCATTCATTTCGATTATCAAATTTCATTCGTTTCGATGCAGATTTCCATCTTTTTGATGCTCGTTTTATCGTTACGATCAATATTTCCTTCGTTTCGATGCATATTTACTTCATTTTAATGCTCCTTTTCTCGATACGATCAGCATTTCCTTCGTTTCTATGCATATTTACTTCATTTTGATGCTCATTTTCTCGTTATGATCAATATTTCCTTCGTTTCGATGCATAATTCCTTCATTTTGATGCTCCTTTTTTCGTTACGATCAACATTTCATTCATTTCGATGTAGATTTCCTTCTTTTTTATGCTCGTTTTCTCGTTACAATCAATATTTCCTTCATTTCGATGCATATTTACTTCATTTTGATGCTCGTTTTCTCATTACGATCAATATTTCCTTCGTTTCGATGCATATTTCCTTAATTTTGATGCTCCTTTTCTCGTTACGATCAACATTACCTTCGTTTCGATGCATATTTACTTCATTTTGATATTCCTTTTCTTGTTACGATCAACATTTCATTCATTTCGATTATCAATATTTCATTCGTTTCGATGCAGATTTCCTTCTTTTTGATGCTCGTTTTCTCATTACGATCAATATTTCCTTCGTTTCGATGCATATTTACTTCATTTTGATGCTCCTTTTCTCGTTATGATCAGCATTTCCTTCATTTCTATGCATATTTACTTCATTTTGATTCTCGTTTTCTCGTTACGATCAATATTTCCTCCGTTTCGATGCATATTTCCTTCATTTTAATGCTCCTTTTCTCGGTACGATCAACATTACCTTCGTTTCGATGCATATTTACTTCATTTTGATGTTCTTGTTCTTGTTACGATCAACATTTCATTCATTTCGATTATCAACATTTCATTCGTTTCGATGCAGATTTCCTTCTTTTTTATGCTCATTTTCTCGTTACGATCACTATTTCCTTCGTTTCGATGCATGTTTACTTTATTTTGATGCTCCTTTTCTCGATACGATCAGCATTTCCTTCGTTTCTATACATATTTACTTCATTTTGATGCTTGTTTTCTCGTTACGATCAATATTTCCTTCGTTTCGATGCATATTTCCTACGTTTTGATGCTCCTTTTCTCGTTACGATCAACATTTCATTCGTTTTGATGCAGATTTCCTTCTTTTTGATGCTCGTTTTTTCGTTACGATCAATATTTCCTTCGTTTCGATGCATATTTACTTCATTTTGATGCTCTTTTTCTCGAACGATCAGCATTTCCTTCGTTTTGATGCATATTTACTTCATTTTGATGCTCCTTTTCTCGATACGATCAACATTTCCTTCATTTCTATGCATATTTACTTCATTTTGATGCTCGTTTTCTCGTTACGATCAATATTTCCTTCGTTTCGATGCATATTTCCTTCGTTTTGATGCTCTTTTTCTCGTTACGATCAACATTTCATTCGTTTCGATGCAGATTTTCATCTTTTTTATGCTCGTTTTCTCGTTACGATCAATATTTCCTTCATTTCGATGCATATTTACTTCATTTTGATGCTCGTTTTCTCGATACGATCAATATTTCCTACGTTTCGATGCAAATTTCCTTCATTTTGATGTTCCTTTTCTCGTTACGATCAACATTACCTTCGTTTCGATGCATATTTACTTCATTTTGATGTTTCTTTTCTTGTTACGATCAACATTTCATTCATTTCGATTATCAACATTTCATTCCTTTTGATGTAGATTTCCTTCTTTTTGATGCTCGTTTTCTCGTTACGATCAATATTTCCTTCATTTCGATGCATATTTACTTCATTTTGATGCTCATTTTCTTGTTACGATAAATATTTCCTTCGTTTCGAAGCATATTTCCTTCATTTTGATGCTCCTTTTCTCGTTACGATCAACATTACCTTCGTTTCGATGCATATTTACTTCATTTTGATGTTCCTTTTCTTGTTACGATCAACATTTCATTCATTTTGATTATCAACATTTCATTCGTTTCGATGCAGATTTCCTTCTTTTTTATGCTCGTTTTCTCGTTACGATCAATATTTCCTTCATTTCGATGCATATTTACTTCATTTTGATGCTCCTTGTCTCGTTACGATCAGCATTCCCTTCGTTTCTATGCATATTTACTTCATTTTGATTCTCGTTTTCTCGTTACGATCAATATTACCTCTGTTTCGATGCATATTTCCTTCATTTTGATGCTCCTTTTCTCGTTACGATCAACATTACTTTCGTTTCGATGCATATTTACTTTATTTTGATGTTCCTTTTCATGCTACGATCAACATTTCATTCGTTTCGATTATCAACATTTCATTCGTTTCGATGTAGATTTCCTTCTTTTTTATGCTCGTTTTCTCGTTACTATCAATATTTTCTTCGTTTCGATGCATATTTACTTCATTTTGATGCTCCTTTTCTCGTAACGATCAGCATTTTCTTCGTTTCTATGCATATTTACTTCATTTTGATTCTCGTTTTCTTTTTACGATCAATATTTCCTCCGTTTCGATGCATATTTCCTTCATTTTGATGCTTCTTTTCTCGTTACGATCAACATTTCCTTCGTTTCGATGTAGATTTACTTCATTTTGATGCTCTTTTTCTCGTTACGATCAGCATTTCCTTCATTTCTATGCATATTTACTTCATTTTGATTCTCGTTTTCTCGTTACGATCAATATTTCCTCCGTTTAGATGCATATTTCCATCATTTTGATGCTCCTTTTCTCGGTACGATCAACATTACCTTCGTTTCGATGCATATTTACATCATTTTGATGTTCTTTTTCTTGTTACGATTAATATTTCATTCATTTCGATTATCAAATTTCATTCGTTTCGATGCAGATTTCCTTCTTTTTGATGCTCGTTTTATCGTTACGATCAATATTTCCTTCGTTTCGATGCATATTTACTTCATTTTAATGCTCCTTTTCTCGATACGAACAGCATTTCCTTCGTTTCTATGCATATTTACTTCATTTTGATGCTCATTTTCTCGTTATGATCAATATTTCCTTCGTTTCGATGTATAATTCCTTCATTTTGATGCTCCTTTTTTCGTTACGATCAACATTTCATTCATTTCGATGCAGATTTCCTTCTTTTTATGCTCGTTTTCTCGTTACAATCAATATTTCCTTCATTTCGATGCATATTTACTTCATTTTGATGCTCGTTTTCTCATTACGATCAATATTTCCTTCGTTTCGATGCATATTTCCTTACTTTGATGCTCCTTTTCTCGTTACGATCAACATTACCTTCGTTTCGATGCATATTTACTTCATTTTGATATTCCTTTTCTTGTTACGATCAACATTTCATTCATTTCGATTATCAATATTTCATTCGTTTCGATGCAGATTTCCTTCTTTTTGATGCTCGTTTTCTCATTACGATCAATATTTCCTTCGTTTCGATGCATATTTACTTCATTTTGATGCTCCTTTTCTCGTTATGATCAGCATTTCCTTCGTTTCGATGCATATGTACTTCATTTTGATTCTCGTTTTCTCGTTACGATCAATATTACCTCCGTTTCGATGCATATTTCCTTCATTTTGATGCTCCTTTTCTCGTTACGATCAACATTACCTTCGTTTCGATGCATATTTACTTCATTTTGATGTTCTTTTTCTTGTTACGATCAACATTTCATTCATTTCGATTATCAACATTTCATTCGTTTCGATGTAGATTTCCTTCTTTTTTATGCTCGTTTTCTCGTTACGATCAATATTTCCTTCGTTTCGACGCATATTTACTTCATTTTGATGCTCTTTTTCTCGTTACGATCAGCATTTCCTTCATTTCTATGCATATTTACTTCATTTTGATTCTCGTTTTCTCGTTACGATCAATATTTCCTCCGTTTCGATGCATATTTCCTTCATTTTGATGCTCCTTTTCTCGGTACGATCAACATTACCTTTGTTTCGATACATATTTACATCATTTTGATGTTCCTTTTCTTGTTACGATCAACATTTCATTCGTTTCGATTATCAATATTTCATTCGTTTCGATGCAGATTTCTTTCTTTTTTGTGCTCGTTTTCTCGTTACGATTAATATTTTCTTCGTTTCGATGCATATTTACTTCATTTTGATGCTCCTTTTCTCGATACGATAAGCATTTCCTTCGTTTCTATGCATATTTACTTTATTTTGATGCTCGTTTTCTCGTTACGATCAATATTTCCTTTGTTTCGATGCATATTTCCTTCGTTTTGATGCTCCTTTTCTCGTTACGATCAACATTTTATTCATTTCGATGCAGATTTCCTTCTTTTTTATGCTCGTTTTCTCGTTACGATCAATATTTCCTTCATTTCGATGCATATTTACTTCATTTTGATGCTCGTTTTCTCGTTACGATCAATATTTCCTTCGTTTCGATGCATATTTCCTTCATTTTGATGCTCCTTTTCTCTTTACGATCAACATTACCTTCGTTTCTATGCATATTTACTTCATTTTGATGTTCTTTTTCTTGTTACGATCAACATTTCATTCGTTTCGATTATCAACATTTCATTCGTTTCGATGCAGATTTCTTTCTTTTTTATGCTCGTTTTCTCGTTACGATCAATATTTTCTTCATTTCGATGCATATTTCCTTTATTTTGATGTTCATTTTCTCGTTACGATCAATATTTCCTTCATTTCGATGCATATTTACTTCATTTTGATGCTCGTTTTCTCATTACGATCAATAATTCCTTCGTTTCGATGCATATTTCCTTCATTTTGATGTTCTTGTTCTTGTTACGATCAATATTTCATTCGTTTCGATTATCAATATTTCATTCGTTTCGATGCAGATTTCCTTCTTTTTGATGCTCGTTTTCTCATTACGATCAATATTTCCTTCATTTCGATGCATATTTACTTTATTTTGATGCTCCTTTTCTCGATACGATCAGCATTTCCTTCGTTTCTATACATATTTACTTCATTTTGATGCTTGTTTTCTCGTTACGATCAATATTTCCTTTGTTTCGATGCATATTTCCTTCGTTTTGATGTTCCTTTTCTCGTTACGATCAACATTTCATTCGTTTTGATGCTGATTTCCTTCTTTTTGATGCTCGTTTTTTCGTTACGATCAATATTTCCTTCGTTTCGATGCATATTTACTTCATTTTGATGCTCCTTTTCTCGAACGATCAGCATTTCCTTCGTTTCGATGCATATTTACTTCATTTTGATGCTCCTTTTCTCGATACGATCAGCATTTCCTTCGTTTCTATGTATATTTACTTCATTTTGATGCTCGTTTTCTCGTTATGATCAATATTTCCTCGTTTCGATGCATATTTCCTTCATTTTGATGCTCTTTTTCTCGTTACGATCAACATTACCTTCGTTTCGATGCATATTTACTTCATTTTGATGTTCCTTTTCTTGTTACGATCAACATTTCATTCATTTCGATGTATATTTACTTCATTTTGATGCTCGTTTTCTCGTTACGATCAATATTTCCTTCGTTTCGATGCATATTTACTTCATTTTGATGCTCATTTTCTCATTACGATAAATATTTCCTTCGTTTCGATGCATATTTCCTTCATTTTGATGCTCCTTTTCTCGTTACGATCAACATTACCTTCGTTTCGATGCATATTTACTTCATTTTGATGTTCCTTTTCTTGTTACGATCAACATTTCATTCATTTCGATGTATATTTACTTCATTTTGATGCTCGTTTTCTCGTTACGATCAATATTTCCTTCGTTTCGATGCATATTTACTTCATTTTGATGCTCTTTTTCTCGAACGATCAGCATTTCCTTCGTTTTGATGCATATTTACTTCATTTTGATGCTCATTTTCTCGATACGATCAGCATTTCCTTCATTTCTATGCATATTTACTTCATTTTGATGCTCGTTTTCTCGTTACGATCAATATTTCCTTCGTTTCGATGCATATTTCCTTCATTTTGAAGCTCCTTTTCTCGTTACGATCAACATTACCTTCGTTTCGATGCATATTTACTTCATTTTGATGTTTCTTTTCTTGATACGATCAACATTTCATTCGTTTCGATTATCAACATTTCATTCATTTTGATGCAGATTTTCTTCTTTTTGATGCTCGTTTTCTCGTTACAATCAATATTTCCTTCATTTCGATGCATATTTACTTCATTTTGATGCTCATTTTCTCATTACGATAAATATTTCCTTCGTTTGGATGCATATTTCCTTCATTTTGATGCTCCTTTTCTCGTTACGATCAACATTACCTTCGTTTCGATGCATATTTACTTCATTTTGATGTTCCTTTTCTTGTTACGATCAACTTTTCATTCATTTCGATTATCAACATTTCATTCGTTTCGATGCAGATTTCCTTCTTTTTGATGCTCGTTTTCTCGTTACGATCAATATTTCCTTCATTTCGATGCATATTTACTTTATTTTGATGCTCCTTTTCTCGTTACGATCAGCATTCCCTTCGTTTCTATGCATATTTACTTCATTTTGATTCTCGTTTTCTCGTTACGATCAATATTACCTCCGTTTCGATGCATATTTCCTTCATTTTGATGCTCCTTTTCTCGTTACGATCAACATTACCTTCGTTTCGATGCATATTTACTTTATTTTGATGTTCCTTTTCTTGCTACGATCAACATTTCATTCGTTTATATTATCAACATTTCATTCATTTCGATGTAGATTTCCTTCTTTTTTATGCTCGTTTTCTCGTTACTATCAATATTTCCTTCGTTTCGATGTATATTTACTTCATTTTGATGCTCCTTTTCTCGTTACGATCAGTATTTTCTTCGTTTCTATGCATATTTACTTCATTTTGATTCTCATTTTCTCGTTACGATCAATATTTCCTCCGTTTCGATGCATATTTCCTTCATTTTGATGCTCCTTTTCTCGTTACGATCAACATTACCATCGATTCGATGCATATTTACATCATTTTGATGTTCTTTTTCTTGTTACGATCAATATTTCATTCATTTCGATTATCAACATTTCATTCGTTTCGATGCAGATTTCCTTCTTTTTGATGCTCGTTTTCTCGTTACGATCAATATTTTCTTCGTTTCGATGCATATTTACTTCATTTTAATGCTTCTTTTCTCGATACGATCAGCATTTCCTTCGTTTCTATGCATATTTACTTCATTTTTTATGCTCGTTTTCTCGTTACGATCAATATTTCCTTCGTTTTGATGCATAATTCCTTCATTTTGATGATCCTTTTTCGTTATGATCAACATTTCATTCATTTCGATGCAGATTTCCTTCTTTTTTATGCTCATTTTCTCGTTACGATCAATATTTCCTTTATTTCGATGCATATTTATTTCATTTTGATGCTCGTTTTCTCATTACGATCAATATTTCCTTCGTTTCGATGCATATTTCCTTTATTTTGATGCTCTTTTTCTCGTTACGATCAACATTACCTTTGTTTCGATGCATATTTACTTCATTTTGATGTTCCTTTTCTTGTTACGATCAACATTTCATTCGTTTCGATTATCAACATTTCATTCATTTCGATACAGATTTCCTTCTTTTTTATGATCGTTTTCTCGTTACGATCAATATTTTCTTCATTTCGATGCATATTTACTTCATTTTGATGCTCGTTTTTTCGTTACGATCAATATTTCCTTCGTTTCGATGCATATTTCCTTCATTTTAATGCTCATTTTCTCGTTACGATCAACATTACCTTTGTTTCGATGCATATTTACTTCATTTTGATGTTCCTTTTCTTGTTACGATCAACATTTCATTCGTTTCGATTATCAACATTTCATTCGTTTCGATGCAGATTTCCTTCTTTTTGATGCTCGTTTTCTCGTTACGATCAATATTTCCTTCGTTTCGATGCATATTTACTTCATTTTGATGCTCCTTTTCTCGTTACGATCAGCATTCCCTTAGTTTCTATGCATATTTACTTCATTTTGATTCTCGTTTTCTCTTTACGATCAATATTACCTCTGTTTCGATGCATATTTCCTTCATTTTGATGCTCATTTTCTCGTTACGATAAACATTACCTTCGTTTCGATGCATATTTACTTTATTTTGATGTTCCTTTTCTTGTTACGATCAACATTTCATTCGCTTCGATTATCAACATTTCATTCGTTTCGATGCAGATTTCCTTCTTTTTTATGCTCGTTTTCTCGTTACGATCAATATTTCCTTCGTTTCGATGCATATTTACTTTATTTTGATGCTCCTTTTCTCGTTACGATCAATATTTCATTCGTTTCGATGCAGATTTCCTTCTTTTTGATGCTCGTTTTCTCGTTACGATCAATATTTCCTTCATTTAGATGCATATTTACTTCATTTTGATGCTCGTTTTCTCGTTACGATCAATAATTCCTTTGTTTCGATGCATATTTCCTTCATTTTGATGCTCCTTTTCTTGTTACGATCAACATTACCTTCGTTTCGATGCATATTTACTTCATTTTGATGTTCCTGTTCTTGTTACGATCAACATTTCATTCGTTTCGATTATCAACATTTCATTCATTTCGATGCAGATTTCCTTCTTTTTGATGCTCGTTTTCTCGTTACGATCAATATTTCATTCGTTTCTATGCATATTTACTTTATTTTGATGCTCCTTTTCTCGATACGATCAGCATTTCCTTCGTTTCTATGCATATTTACTTCATTTTGATGCTCATTTTCTCGTTACGATCAATATTTCCTTCCTTTCGATGCATATTTCCTTCGTTTTGATACTCCTTTTATCGTTATGATCAACATTTCATTCTTTTCGATGCAGATTTCCTTCTTTTTGATGCTCGTTTTCTCGTTACAATCAATATTTCCTTCGTTTCGATGCATATTTACTTCATTTTGATGCTCCTTTTCTCGATACGATCAGCATTTCCTTCGTTTCGATGCATATTTACTTCATTTTGATGCTCCTTTTCTCGATACGATCAGCATTTCCTTAGTTTCTATGCATATTTACTTCATTTTGATGCTCGTTTTCTCGTTACGATCAATATTTCCTTCGTTTTGATGCTCTTTTTCTCGTTACGATCAACATTTCATTCGTTTCGATGCAGATTTCCTTCTTTTAATGCTCGTTTTCTCGTTACGATCAATATTTCCTTCATTTTGATGCATATTTACTTCATTTTGATGCTCGTTTTCTCATTACAATCAATATTTCCTTCGTTTCGATGCATATTTCCTTCATTTTGATGCTCTTTTTCTAGTTACGATCAACATTACCTTCGTTTCGATGCATATTTACTTCATTTTGATGTTCCTTTTCTTATTACGATCATCATTTCATTCGTTTCGATTATTAACATTTCATTCGTTTCGATGCAGATTTCCTTCTTTTTTATGCTCGTTTTCTCATTACGGTCAATATTTCCTTCGTTTCGATGCATATTTACTTCATTTTGATGCTCCTTTTCTCGTTACGATCAGCATTTCCTTCGTTTCTATGCATATTTACTTCATTTTGATTCTCGTTTTCTCATTACGATCAATATTTTCTCCGTTTCGATGCACATTTCCTTCATTTTATGCTCCTTTTCTTGTTATGATCAACATTACCTTCGTTTTGATGCATATTTATATCATTTTGATGTTCCTTTTCTTGTTATGATCAACATTTCATTCGTTTCGATTATCAACATTTCATTCGTTTCGATGCAGATTTCCTTCTTTTTGATGCTCGTTTTCTCGTTACGATCAATATTTCCTTCGTTTCGATGCATATTTACTTCATTTTGATGCTCTTTTTCTCGAACGATCAGCATTTCCTTCGTTTTGATGCATATTTACTTCATTTTGATGCTCCTTTTCTCGATACGATCAGCATTTCCTTCATTTCTATGCATATTTACTTCATTTTGATGCTCGTTTTCTCGTTACGATCAATATTTCCTTCGTTTCGATGCATATTTCCTTCGTTTTGATGCTCTTTTTCTCGTTACGATCAACATTTCATTCGTTTCGATGCAGATTTTCATCTTTTTTATGCTCGTTTTCTCGTTACGATCAATATTTCCTTCATTTCGATGCATATTTACTTCATTTTGATGCTCGTTTTCTCGATACGATCAATATTTCCTACGTTTCGATGCAAATTTCCTTCATTTTGATGCTCCTTTTCTCGTTACGATCAACATTACCTTCGTTTCGATGCATATTTACTTCATTTTGATGTTTCTTTTCTTGATACGATCAACATTTCATTCATTTCGATTATCAACATTTCATTCCTTTTGATGTAGATTTCCTTCTTTTTGATGCTCGTTTTCTCGTTACGATCAATATTTCCTTCATTTCGATGCATATTTACTTCATTTTGATGCTCATTTTCTTGTTACGATAAATATTTCCTTCGTTTCGAAGCATATTTCCTTCATTTTGATGCTCCTTTTCTCGTTACGATCAACATTACCTTCGTTTCGATGCATATTTACTTCATTTTGATGTTCCTTTTCTTGTTACGATCAATATTTCATTCATTTTGATTATCAACATTTCATTCGTTTCGATGCAGATTTCCTTCTTTTTTATGCTCGTTTTCTCGTTACGATCAATATTTCCTTCATTTCGATGCATATTTACTTCATTTTGATGCTCCTTGTCTCGTTACGATCAGCATTCCCTTCGTTTCTATGCATATTTACTTCATTTTGATTCTCGTTTTCTCGTTACGATCAATATTACCTCTGTTTCGATGCATATTTCCTTCATTTTGATGCTCCTTTTCTCGTTACGATCAACATTACTTTCGTTTCGATGCATATTTACTTTATTTTGATGTTCCTTTTCATGCTACGATCAACATTTCATTCGTTTCGATTATCAACATTTCATTCGTTTCGATGTAGATTTCCTTCTTTTTTATGCTCGTTTTCTCGTTACTATCAATATTTTCTTCGTTTCGATGCATATTTACTTCATTTTGATGCTCCTTTTCTCGTAACGATCAGCATTTTCTTCGTTTCTATGCATATTTACTTCATTTTGATTCTCGTTTTCTTTTTACGATCAATATTTCCTCCGTTTCGATGCATATTTCCTTCATTTTGATGCTTCTTTTCTCGTTACGATCAACATTTCCTTCGTTTCGATGTAGATTTACTTCATTTTGATGCTCTTTTTCTCGTTACGATCAGCATTTCCTTCATTTCTATGCATATTTACTTCATTTTGATTCTCGTTTTCTCGTTACGATCAATATTTCCTCCGTTTAGATGCATATTTCCATCATTTTGATGCTCCTTTTCTCGGTACGATCAACATTACCTTCGTTTCGATGCATATTTACATCATTTTGATGTTCTTTTTCTTGTTACGATTAATATTTCATTCATTTCGATTATCAAATTTCATTCGTTTCGATGCAGATTTCCTTCTTTTTGATGCTCGTTTTATCGTTACGATCAATATTTCCTTCGTTTCGATGCATATTTACTTCATTTTAATGCTCCTTTTCTCGATACGATCAACATTTCCTTCGTTTCTATGCATATTTACTTCATTTTGATGCTCATTTTCTCGTTATGATCAATATTTCCTTCGTTTCGATGTATAATTCCTTCATTTTGATGCTCCTTTTTTCGTTACGATCAACATTTCATTCATTTCGATGCAGATTTCCTTCTTTTTATGCTCGTTTTCTCGTTACAATCAATATTTCCTTCATTTCGATGCATATTTACTTCATTTTGATGCTCGTTTTCTCATTACGATCAATATTTCCTTCGTTTCGATGCATATTTCCTTACTTTGATGCTCCTTTTCTCGTTACGATCAACATTACCTTCGTTTCGATGCATATTTACTTCATTTTGATATTCCTTTTCTTGTTACGATCAACATTTCATTCATTTCGATTATCAATATTTCATTCGTTTCGATGCAGATTTCCTTCTTTTTGATGCTCGTTTTCTCATTACGATCAATATTTCCTTCGTTTCGATGCATATTTACTTCATTTTGATGCTCCTTTTCTCGTTATGATCAGCATTTCCTTCGTTTCGATGCATATGTACTTCATTTTGATTCTCGTTTTCTCGTTACGATCAATATTACCTCCGTTTCGATGCATATTTCCTTCATTTTGATGCTCCTTTTCTCGTTACGATCAACATTACCTTCGTTTCGATGCATATTTACTTCATTTTGATGTTCTTTTTCTTGTTACGATCAACATTTCATTCATTTCGATTATCAACATTTCATTCGTTTCGATGTAGATTTCCTTCTTTTTTATGCTCGTTTTCTCGTTACGATCAATATTTCCTTCGTTTCGACGCATATTTACTTCATTTTGATGCTCCTTTTCTCGTTACGATCAGCATTTCCTTCATTTCTATGCATATTTACTTCATTTTGATTCTCGTTTTCTCGTTACGATCAATATTTCCTCCGTTTCGATGCATATTTCCTTCATTTTGATGCTCCTTTTCTCGGTACGATCAACATTACCTTTGTTTCGATACATATTTACATCATTTTGATGTTCCTTTTCTTGTTACGATCAACATTTCATTCTTTTCGATTATCAATATTTCATTCGTTTCGATGCAGATTTCTTTCTTTTTTGTGCTCGTTTTCTCGTTACGATTAATATTTTCTTCGTTTCGATGCATATTTACTTCATTTTGATGCTCCTTTTCTCGATACGATAAGCATTTCCTTCGTTTCTATGCATATTTACTTTATTTTGATGCTCGTTTTCTCGTTACGATCAATATTTCCTTTGTTTCGATGCATATTTCCTTCGTTTTGATGCTCCTTTTCTCGTTACGATCAACATTTTATTCATTTCGATGCAGATTTCCTTCTTTTTTATGCTCGTTTTCTCGTTACGATCAATATTTCCTTCATTTCGATGCATATTTACTTCATTTTGATGCTCGTTTTCTCGTTAATATCAATATTTCCTTCGTTTCGATGCATATTTCCTTCATTTTGATGCTCCTTTTCTCTTTACGATCAACATTACCTTCGTTTCTATGCATATTTACTTCATTTTGATGTTCCTTTTCTTGTTACGATCAACATTTCATTCGTTTCGATTATCAACATTTCATTCGTTTCGATGCAGATTTTTTTCTTTTTTATGCTCGTTTTCTCGTTACGATCAATATTTTCTTCATTTCGATGCATATTTCCTTTATTTTGATGTTCATTTTCTCGTTACGATCAATATTTCCTTCATTTCGATGCATATTTACTTCATTTTGATGCTCGTTTTCTCATTACGATCAATAATTCCTTCGTTTCGATGCATATTTCCTTCATTTTGATGTTCTTGTTCTTGTTACGATCAATATTTCATTCGTTTCGATTATCAATATTTCATTCGTTTCGATGCAGATTTCCTTCTTTTTGATGCTCGTTTTCTCATTACGATCAATATTTCCTTCATTTCGATGCATATTTACTTTATTTTGATGCTCCTTTTCTCGATACGATCAGCATTTCCTTCGTTTCTATACATATTTACTTCATTTTGATGCTTGTTTTCTCGTTACGATCAATATTTCCTTTGTTTCGATGCATATTTCCTTCGTTTTGATGCTCCTTTTCTCGTTACGATCAACATTTCATTCGTTTTGATGCTGATTTCCTTCTTTTTGATGCTCGTTTTTTCGTTACGATCAATATTTCCTTCGTTTCGATGCATATTTACTTCATTTTGATGCTCCTTTTCTCGAACGATCAGCATTTCCTTCGTTTCGATGCATATTTACTTCATTTTAATGCTCCTTTTCTCGATACGATCAGCATTTCCTTCGTTTCTATGTATATTTACTTCATTTTGATGCTCGTTTTCTCGTTACGATCAATATTTCCTCGTTTCGACGCATATTTCCTTCATTTTGATGCTCTTTTTCTCGTTACGATCAACATTTCATTCGTTTTGATGCAGATTTCCTTCTTTTTTATGCTCGTTTTCTCGTTACGATCAATATTTCCTTCATTTCGATGCATATTTACTTCATTTTGATGCTCATTTTCTCATTACGATAAATATTTCCTTCGTTTCGATGCATATTTCCTTCATTTTGATGCTCCTTTTCTCGTTACGATCAACATTACCTTCGTTTCGATGCATATTTACTTCATTTTGATGTTCCTTTTCTTGTTACGATCAACATTTCATTCATTTCGATGTATATTTACTTCATTTTGATGCTCGTTTTCTCGTTACGATCAATATTTCCTTCGTTTCGATGCATATTTACTTCATTTTGATGCTATTTTTCTCGAACGATCAGCATTTCCTTCGTTTTGATGCATATTTACTCCATTTTGATGCTCATTTTCTCGATACGATCAGCATTTCCTTCATTTCTATGCATATTTACTTCATTTTGATGCTCGTTTTCTCGTTACGATCAATATTTCCTTCGTTTCGATGCATATTTCCTTCATTTTGAAGCTCATTTTCTCGTTACGATCAACATTACCTTCGTTTCGATGCATATTTACTTCATTTTGATGTTTCTTTTCTTGATACGATCAACATTTCATTCGTTTCGATTATCAACATTTCATTCATTTTGATGCAGATTTTCTTCTTTTTGATGCTCGTTTTCTCGTTACGATCAATATTTCCTTCATTTCGATGCATATTTACTTCATTTTGATGCTCATTTTCTCATTACGATAAATATTTCCTTCGTTTGGATGCATATTTCCTTCATTTTGATGCTCCTTTTCTCGTTACGATCAACATTACCTTCGTTTCGATGCATATTTACTTCATTTTGATGTTCCTTTTCTTGTTACGATCAACTTTTCATTCATTTCGATTATCAACATTTCATTCGTTTCGATGCAGATTTCCTTCTTTTTGATGCTCGTTTTCTCGTTACGATCAATATTTCCTTCATTTCGATGCATATTTACTTTATTTTGATGCTCCTTTTCTCGTTACGATCAGCATTCCCTTCGTTTCTATGCATATTTACTTCATTTTGATTCTCGTTTTCTCGTTACGATCAATATTACCTCCGTTTCGATGCATATTTCCTTCATTTTGATGCTCCTTTTCTCGTTACGATCAACATTACCTTCGTTTCGATGCATATTTACTTTATTTTGATGTTCCTTTTCTTGCTACGATCAACATTTCATTCGTTTATATTATCAACATTTCATTCATTTCGATGTAGATTTCCTTCTTTTTTATGCTCGTTTTCTCGTTACTATCAATATTTCCTTCGTTTCGATGTATATTTACTTCATTTTGATGCTCCTTTTCTCGTTACGATCAGTATTTTCTTCGTTTCTATGCATATTTACTTCATTTTGATTCTCGTTTTCTCGTTACGATCAATATTTCCTCCGTTTCGATGCATATTTCCTTCATTTTGATGCTCCTTTTCTCGTTACGATCAACATTACCATCGATTCGATGCATATTTACGTCATTTTGATGTTCTTTTTCTTGTTACGATCAATATTTCATTCATTTCGATTATCAACATTTCATTCGTTTCGATGCAGATTTCCTTCTTTTTGATGCTCGTTTTCTCGTTACGATCAATATTTTCTTCGTTTCGATGCATATTTACTTCATTTTAATGCTTCTTTTCTCGATACGATCAGCATTTCCTTCGTTTCTATGCATATTTACTTCATTTTTTATGCTCGTTTTCTCGTTACGATCAATATTTCCTTCGTTTTGATGCATAATTCCTTCATTTTGATGATCCTTTTTTCGTTATGATCAACATTTCATTCATTTCGATGCAGATTTCCATCTTTTTTATGCTCATTTTCTCGTTAGGATCAATATTTCCTTTATTTCGATGCATATTTATTTCATTTTGATGCTCGTTTTCTCATTACGATCAATATTTCCTTCGTTTCGATGCATATTTCCTTTATTTTGATGCTCTTTTTCTCGTTACGATCAACATTACCTTTGTTTCGATGCATATTTACTTCATTTTGATGTTCCTTTTCTTGTTACGATCAACATTTCATTCGTTTCGATTATCCATATTTCATTCATTTCGATACAGATTTCCTTCTTTTTTATGATCGTTTTCTCGTTACGATCAATATTTTCTTCATTTCGATGCATATTTACTTCATTTTGATGCTCGTTTTTTCGTTACGATCAATATTTCCTTCGTTTCGATGCATATTTCCTTCATTTTGATGCTCATTTTCTCGTTACGATCAACATTACCTTTGTTTCGATGCATATTTACTTCATTTTGATGTTCCTTTTCTTGTTACGATCAACATTTCATTCGTTTCGATTATCAACATTTCATTCGTTTCGATGCAGATTTCCTTCTTTTTGATGCTCGTTTTCTCGTTACGATCAATATTTCCTTCGTTTCGATGCATATTTACTTCATTTTGATGCTCCTTTTCTCGTTACGATCAGCATTCCCTTAGTTTCTATGCATATTTACTTCATTTTGATTCTCGTTTTCTCTTTACGATCAATATTACCTCTGTTTCGATGCATATTTCCTTCATTTTGATGCTCATTTTCTCGTTACGATAAACATTACCTTCGTTTCGATGCATATTTACTTTATTTTGATGTTCCTTTTCTTGTTACGATCAACATTTCATTCGCTTCGATTATCAACATTTCATTCGTTTCGATGCAGATTTCCTTCTTTTTTATGCTCGTTTTCTCGTTACGATCAATATTTCCTTCGTTTCGATGCATATTTACTTTATTTTGATGCTCCTTTTCTCGTTACGATCAACATTTCATTTGTTTCGATGCAGATTTCCTTCTTTTTGATGCTCGTTTTCTCGTTACGATCAATATTTCCTTCATTTAGATGCATATTTACTTCATTTTGATGCTCGTTTTCTCGTTACGATCAATAATTCCTTTGTTTCGATGCATATTTCCTTCATTTTGATGCTCCTTTTCTTGTTACGATCAACATTACCTTCGTTTCGATGCATATTTACTTCATTTTGATGTTCCTGTTCTTGTTACGATCAACATTTCATTCGTTTCGATTATCAACATTTCATTCATTTCGATGCAGATTTCCTTCTTTTTGATGCTCGTTTTCTCGTTACGATCAATATTTCATTCGTTTCTATGCATATTTACTTTATTTTGATGCTCCTTTTCTTGATACGATCAGCATTTCCTTCGTTTCTATGCATATTTACTTCATTTTGATGCTCATTTTCTCGTTACGATCAATATTTCCTTCCTTTCGATGCATATTTCCTTCGTTTTGATACTCCTTTTCTCGTTACGATCAACATTTCATTCTTTTCGATGCAGATTTCCTTCTTTTTGATGCTCGTTTTCTCGTTACAATCAATATTTCCTTCGTTTCGATGCATATTTACTTCATTTTGATGCTCCTTTTCTCGATACGATCAGCATTTCCTTCGTTTCGATGCATATTTACTTCATTTTGATGCTCCTTTTCTCGATACGATCAGCATTTCCTTAGTTTCTATGCATATTTACTTCATTTTGATGCTCGTTTTCTCGTTACGATCAATATTTCCTTCGTTTTGATGCTCTTTTTCTTGTTACGATCAACATTTCATTCGTTTCGATGCAGATTTCCTTCTTTTAATGCTCGTTTTCTCGTTACGATCAATATTTCCTTCATTTTGATGCATATTTACTTCATTTTGATGCTCGTTTTCTCATTACAATCAATATTTCCTTCGTTTCCATGCATATTTCCTTCATTTTGATGCTCTTTTTCTAGTTACGATCAACATTACCTTCGTTTCGATGCATATTTACTTCATTTTGATGTTCCTTTTCTTATTACGATCATCATTTCATTCGTTTCGATTATTAACATTTCATTCGTTTCGATGCAGATTTCCTTCTTTTTTATGCTCGTTTTCTCATTACGGTCAATATTTCCTTCGTTTCGATGCATATTTACTTCATTTTGATGCTCCTTTTCTCGTTACGATCAGCATTTCCTTCGTTTCTATGCATATTTACTTCATTTTGATTCTCGTATTCTCGTTACGATCAATATTTTCTCCGTTTCGATGCACATTTCCTTCATTTTATGCTCCTTTTCTTGTTATGATCAACATTACCTTCGTTTTGATGCATATTTATATCATTTTGATGTTACTTTTCTTGTTATGATCAACATTTCATTCGTTTCGATTATCAACATTTCATTCGTTTCGATGCAGATTTCCTTCTTTTTGATGCTCGTTTTCTCGTTACGATCAATATTTCCTTCGTTTCGATGCATATTTACTTTATTTTGATGCTCCTTTTCTCGTTACGATCAGCATTTCCTTCATTTTATGCATATTTAATTCATTTTGATGCACGTTTTCTCATTACGATCAATATTTCCTTCGTTTCAATGCATATTTCCTTCGTTTTGATGCTTCTTTTCTCGTTACGATCAATATTTCATTCGTTTCGATGCAGATTTCCTTCTTTTTTATGCTCGTTTTCTCGTTACAATCAATATTTCCTTCATTTCGATGCATATTTACTTCATTTTGATGCTCGTTTTCTCATTACGATCAATATTTCCTTCGTTTCGATGCATATTTACTTCATTTTGATGCTCCTTTTCTCGTTACGATCAACATTACCTTTGTTTCAATGCATATTTACTTCATTTTGATGTTCCTTTTCTTGTTTCGATCAACATTTCATTCGTTTCGATTATCAACATTTCATTCATTTCGATGCAGATTTCCTTCTTTTTAAGCTCGTTTTCTCATTACGATCAATATTTCCTTCATTTCAATGCATATTTACTTCATTTTGATGCTCGTTTTCTCATTACGATCAATATTTCCTTCGATTCGATGCATATTTCCTTTATTTTGTTGCTCCTTTACTCGTTACGATCAACATTACCTTCGTTTCGATGCATATTTACTTCATTTTGATGTTCCTTTTCTTGTTACGATCAACATTTCATTCGTTTCGATTATCAACATTTCATTCGTTTCGATGCAGATTTCCTTCTTTTTGATGCTCGTTTTCTCGTTACGATCAATATTTCCTTCATTTTGATGCATATTTACTTCATTTTGATGCTCCTTTTCTCGTTACGATCAGCATTTCCTTCGTTTCTATGCATATTTACTTCATTTTGATTCTCGTTTTCTCTTTACGATCAATATTACCTCCGTTTCGATGCATATTTCCTTCATTTTGATGCTCATTTTCTCGTTACGATCAACATTACCTTCGTTTCGATGCATATTTACTTCATTTTGATGTTCCTTTTCTTGTTACGATCAATATTTCATTCGTTTCGATTATCAACATTTCATTCGTTTCGATGCAGATTTCCTTCTTTTTTATGCTCGTTTTCTCGTTACGATCAATATTTCCTTCGTTCCGATACATATTTACTTCATTTTGATGCTCCTTTTCTCGTTACGATCAACATTTCATTCATTTCGATGCAGATTTCCATCTTTTTTATGCTCGTTTTCTCGTTACGATCAATATTTCCTTCATTTCGATGCATATTTACTTTATTTTGATGCTCGTTTTCTCGTTACGGTCAATAATTCCTTCGTTTCGATGCATATTTCCTTCATTTTGATGCTCATTTTCTCGTTACGATCAACATTACCTTCGTTTCAATGCATATTTACTTCGTTTTGATGTTCCTGTTCTTGTTACGATCAACATTTTATTCGTTTCGATTATCAACATTTCATTCATTTCGATGCAGATTTCCTTCTTTTTGATGCTCGTTTTCTCGTTCGATCAATATTTCTTTCGTTTCGATGCATATTTACTTTATTTTGATGCTCTTTTTCTTGATACGATCAGCATTTCCTTCGTTTCTATGCATATTTACTTCATTTTGATGCTCGTTTTCTCGTTACAATCAATATTTCCTTTGTTTCGATGCATATTTCTTTCGTTTTGATGCTCCTTTTCTCGTTTCGATGTAGATTTCCTTCTTTTTGATGCTCGTTTTCTCATTACGATCCATATTTCCTTCGTTTAGGTGCATATTTACTTCATTTTGATGCTCCTTTTCTCGATACGATCAGCATTTCCATCGTTTCGATGCATATTTACTTCATTTTGATGCTCCTTTTCTCGATACGATCACCATTCCTTCGTTTCTATGCATATTTACTTCATTTTGATGCTAGTTTTCTCGTTACGATCAATATTTCCTTCGTTTCGATGCATATTTCCTTCGTTTTGATGCTCATTTTCTCGTTACGATCAACATTTCATTCGTTTCGATGTAGATTTCCTTCTTTTTGATGCTCGTTTACTCGTTACGATCAATATTTCCTTCGTTTCTATGTATATTTCCTTCATTTTGATGCTCCTTTTCTCGTTACGATTAACATTACCTTCGTTTCGATGCATAATTACTTCATTTTGACGTTCCTTTTCTTGATACGATCAACATTTTATTCGTTTCAATTATCAACATTTCATTCATTTCGATGCAGATTTTCTTCTTTTTTATGCTCGTTTTCTCATTACGATCAATATTTCCTTCATTTCGATGCATATTTACTTCATTTTGATACTCGTTTTCTCGTTACGATCAATATTTCCTTCGTTTCGATGCATATTTCCTTCATTTTGATGCTCCTTTTCTCGTTACGATCAACATTACCTTCATTTCGATGCATATTTACTTCATTTTGATGTTCCTTTTCTTGTTACGATCAACATTTTATTCGTTTCGATTATCAACATTTCATTCGTTTCGATGCAGATTTCCTTCTTTTTGATGCTCGTTTTCTCGTTAATATCAATATTTTCTTCGTTTCGATGCATAATTACTTTATTTTGATGCTCGTTTTCTCGTTAATATCAGCATTTCCTTCGTTTCGATGCATATTTATTTTATTTTAATTCTCGTTTTCTCGTTACGATTAATATTACCTCCATTTCGATGCATATTTCCTTCATTTTGATGCTCCTTTTCTCGTTACGATCAACATTACCTTCGTTTCGATGTATATTTACTTCATTTTGATGTTCCTTTTCTTGTTACGATCTACATTTCATTCGTTTCGATTATCAACATTTCATTCGTTTCGATGCAAATTTCCTTCTTTTTGATGCTCGTTTTCTCATTACGATCAATATTTCCTTCGTTTCTATGTATATTTCCTTCGTTTTGATGCTCCTTTTCTCGTTACGTTCAACATTTCATTCGTTTCGATGCAGATTTCCTTTTTTTTATGCTCGTTTTCTCGTTACGATCAATATTTCCTTCATTTCGATACATATTTACTTCATTTTGATGCTCATTTTCTCGTTACGATCAATATTTCCTTCGTTTCGATGCATATTTCCTTCATTTTGATGCTCCTTTTCTCGTTACGATCAATATTACCTTCGTTTCGATGCATATTTACTTCATTTTGATGTTCCTTTTCTTGTTACGATCAACATTTCATTCGTTTCGATGCAGATTTCCTTCTTTTTTATGCTTGTTTTCTCGTTACGATCAATATTTCCTTCGTTTCGATGCATATATACTTTATTTTGATGCTCCTTTTCTCGATACAATCAGCATTTCCTTCGTTTCTATGCATATTTACTTCATTTTGATGCTCATTTTCTCATTACGATCAATATTTCCTTCGTTTCGATGCATATTTCCTTCATTTTGATGCTCCTTTTCTCGTTACAATCAACATTTCCTTCGTTTCGATGCATATTTTCTTCATTTTGATGCTCGTTTTCTCATTACGATCAACATTTCATTCGTTTCGATGCAGATTTCTTTTTTTATGCTCGTTTTCTCGTTACGATCAATATTTCCTTCATTTCGATGTATATTTACTTTATTTTGATGCTCGTTTTCTCATTACGATCAATAATTCATTCGTTTCGATGCATATTTCCTTCATTTTGATGCTCCTTTTCTCGTTACGATCAACATTACCTTCGTTTCGATGCATATTTACTACATTTATGTTCCTTTTCTTGTTACGTTAAACATTTCATTCGTTTCGATTATCAACATTTCATTCATTTCGATGCAGATTTCCTTCTTTTTTATGCTCGTTTTCTCGTTACGATCAATATTTCCTTCGTTTCCATGCATATTTACTTTATTTTGATGCTCATTTTCTCGTTACGATCAGTATTTCCTTCGTATCTATACATATTTACTTTATTTTGATAATCGTTTTCTCGTTACGATCAATATTTATTTCGTTTCAATGCATATTTCCTTTATTTTGATGCTCCTTTTCTCGTTACGATCAACATTACCTTTGTTTCGATGCATATTTACTACATTTTGATGTTCCTTTTCTTGTTACGATCAACATTTCATTCGTTTCGATTATCAACATTTCAATCATTTCGATGCAGATTTCCTTCTTTTTGATGCTCGTTTTCTCGTTACGATCAATATTTCCTCCATTTCGATGCATATTTACTTTATTTTGATGCTCCTTTTCTCGATACGATCAGCATTTCCATCGTTTCTATGCATATTTACTTTATTTTGATGCTCGTTTTCTCGTTACGATCAATATTTCCTTCGTTTCGATGCATATTTACTTCGTTTTGATGCTTCTTTTCTCGTTACGATCAACATTTCATTCGTTTCGATGTAGATTTTCTTCTTTTTTATGCTCGTTTTCTCGTTACGATCAATATTTCCTTCATTTCGATGCATATTTACTTCATTTTGATGCTCATTTTCTCGTTACGATCAATATTTCCTTCGTTTCGATGCATATTTCCTTCATTTTGATGCTCCTTTTTGTTGGCGCTCGATCGTTTGGTTAACGTGACCCGTTAGGGTTCCATGTATTTCTAACAAGCAGCGGAAGCAAGTAAACATGAAACGCATTACCTTTCACCAAGGGTTGATGTAGAGGTTGAATTCTCGCTGGCAGTCTGCGCAGTCCCACGAGAATAGCTATAAGTTCCTGTTCTGATGTTGGAATTAAGTGATCTTTGTGCTCAGACGATCCTCTCTTCGACGGCTTTCCATCAGTATATAATACATCAAAATCAAAGAACTGTACGATTTTATATGAATTTTGGAACATGACGAACTGCAGCAGCAAATGACCTTCCGGTCTTCTGCTGTATGTCCCAAGTCCGATCTCGACGTCATGTGGGCGACGATCTACGAGACCTACTCAATCTGCTGTTCACTCTCTCTCTCTCGTATGTTAGGCGCAGAGTTAGGTTTAGAACAAACTGAGGTGACTTATATACATGGGCTACAGCAGGGACCAGGAGGAGAAATTGGGTTGGGCCTCCATTGGGCTTAAGTATCCAAGCTTAGCCCAAAGCTTATACTTAAGTCCAATAATAATAATATATTCCACTAAAATATTATTACTGCACTACCGTACCAATCCCAAAATTACGTTTTGGGCTCCTTCTTATTATGAGCCCGTTAGTCTCCCCATGTTTAAGATATACAATGTCCATTAATTAATTTAAGTTACTGACAACTCAATTAATTAATATCTCATCCAAGAGTAGTACCACTCAACCTCATTATCATGCCGGAATAAATTCCACCTGCAGGGTTTACATGATAATCCTTATGAGCTCCTCAAGGGGACATCATCAACCTATGACGGACACGGATTCCTTCTACAATCAACAGCACACCATAGAGACAGCACTACTTCCCAACTCATCGAGTTTGTTGATTTAATTACATGTAAATCTCACCCATTGATGAATCAAAGAAATACATACTGCCCTACGTGTCGAGGTTATTGTATAGGGATTAAGAGCACGAACTTCCATAATAACTGAGATCAAGTTCTCCTATAAGTCAGTATAAGTCGAACGATCTCAAGCGGTCCTGCTCAATACACACAAGTGCACTAATGTGATTCTATAGCCAAGACAAGCTAATACCAAACCACACTACAACCATCCCGATAGAGAGTCCCCGTCTATCTCAGTTGTGAGCATCTGTTTATACTTTATAAGGAAACCGATAATATGATCTTCCGCGTGTTGTCGCACAACATATTATCTACAATATAAAGTAAGTGGACTATTGCATCGAACATATAAATAAATTATAAGATGCAATCATTTGATCATATGATTCTCATTTCAAATTAATTGTTATAATATTGTTCATACAAAAAGCTAGACTTTTAGTATACAATCCAACAATCTCCTACTTATACTAAAAGACTATGCTGTCATGTCTTCTGCCATACATCTGATTCCCACTCCCACTACACGACCATTAAAAGCTCTCGCCTAAATGTCCTTGTAAATGGATTTACTAGGTCATCATCCGATGCAATCTAGGCAACAACAACCTTCCCCTCATCATACGATTTCTCGTAACAGGTGGTACTTGCGCTCCATGTGTTTAATTGCCTTATGGACTTGTGATTCCTTCAAGTTTGCAACTGCACCAATATCATCAATATAAATTGTGATAACCTTGGGCAAACTTAGTAACACTTCGAAGTCCATCTTGAAGTTTCTAGAGTCATACAGATACTTTGGCTGCCTCATAGGCTCCAATTTATCATCTTTCCATGATGGAGTCCGGAGTCTGAAATATATTTCTATATAACACTCCTCCACATTATGACTCAACTTCCTAAAATTAAACGCATAACCTTTGAGGTAGATTTACTGTCGTCCCTATCTGATTTGAAAAATCTGAATCTATGTAACCCATAAGAATCAGTGAATCGTTCGGTAAGCCCACATATAGTTTCTAGTCCTTTTCAGGTACATAAGTATATGTCTTACCACAGTTCATCATTCTTGTTCCGGGTTACGTTGATACCCACTGTTCATGCCATCGGCAAAACAGATATACAATCTCGTGCATAGCATTCCTTAGATTAAGCTTCCTCATTTGCCGAAGCATAAGGAACCGCTTTCATCTTCTTTATCTACTTTTGTGTCACAAGACACATTCACTTAGATAAATTCACATGCTAAACGAGTAAGGATCGTATCATTATATGAAACTTGAGATAAGCATAACATCCTTTCTTGTGATCCGTATTACCGTGATCAAAAGGATATTTTTGCTCTTCTTAAGTCCTTCATCTCATACCGCTTTATCAACCATACCCATACGCCCGACAATACTCTTTCATTGTCTCCAATGAGCAAGATACTATCTACGTATAGTACAAGAAATACCACCACATTTCCATCACTCTTTTCAATACACAAGACCCATCCGATCATTGATTAGATCCATGTCACTGGATTACCTCATCAAAACGGATGTTTCATGATCTTGAAGCTTGTTTTAGTCCATTAATGGACACTTTTAAGCTCACTATCACAATGCTCTTAGCTCTTTGCAATGAATCACTCTGGTTGCTTCACATAGATGTTTCCCTTAAGACTTCCAATCAGGAAAGCTGTCTCGACATCTATTTGCTATCCCTCATATTTCATATGAGTACCAACAGATAAAAGAGTCCGGATCAACATAAGCATAGCTACTGGCGAACAAGTTTTCTCATAATCGAACCCTTTCTTTCTGAGTATACATTTTCCCAACAAGCTTTACTTATAAGGTTTTCACCTTACCGTATGATCCTCTTTTATTTTGTATGACCACTTCCAATGGTTTTCACACCATCCGTGGTTCTACAATCATCCAGATCTTATTTAGAATCTATTGATTCTATTTCAACATTTATTGCAATTTGTTAAGATTTAGGCATTTCTAACTTGTAGTGCTTCGTCGTATACGTGGGTTAACTCCATGTTTACTAGGGACCAAGCCTCACGACTCTCCCAAAACATATATCTATCAGGTCTTAGAACAATCTTCCCACTACGAGAAGACACTACACGCAATTGTATATCAGATGTGACACGCGTCGCAGTTTACCTTGTGGTATATCCTCTTGTACACTTGGTACTAATACTTCGTGTTTTCCTCTCACTTCCTTTAGAACAACTTATACATGGGTATTTGATTTATTACATAGTCCTTTTCCAAAAATCTAGTGTTTATGTTAACAATCACTCTTCGATCTTGTGGACTAAATAAATCATCCTTCATTTTTCTAGGATATCCCACAAACAGATAAACATTCTTACGAATTACTGTTCCTAGGGCATATCCATAAAATGAATTTAGTAATTCCAAATAATTCATCATCTATCTAATCACTACCATAAGAGTGCTATTCCTTCTATTCGTCACACCATTAAGGTGGGAAATTCATTTCCGAAGGTACCTTTCTCTTACTAGATTAGAAGACTCATTATTAATTACTATTTGTCGCATCCAGGGAATAAACATGATTTAAGAGTGTACAAATTGTTCACCAACGTACCATAACAGATTACAACTCTATCATTCATTTTAATGACCATGTCATTTAAATGAAATGGAGTATCCATCTATTAATGCATAGAAACCGAAATCAAATTCTTTCTATGAAAATGTACGTAAAGACAATTTCATAAAATCAAACGTTTATTCATATCGTAAGATAAATAAACAACTCCCACTGCAATAGCCACTACTCTTGTAGTTTTACCCATGTCATAACAATCTTATCCTCACTTAGTAATAAACATTTAGTGATTCCAGTATCTACACACTTCGTGTCAGTAAATGCCATCACTAATCATGTTTTAAACAACTAGTGAATAAGATATAAAACTTGTTCACATTATGATGAAAATGGCTTTCCTTTGCCACATGTTTTGCCAGAAGTTTTCCACCATATACATCCTATTGTAATTCAGGTGGAACTTACTCAAAAACATCTAGGCAATTCACAAAGAATTAAATTGATCTAGGTTTCCCTTCAATTTATACTCCATGCTTTCCCAATTCATTCATCAAATTAAATCATGATCTTCTGCCTTTTAACTTACTCAAGTATCCGAAGAGTTACATGAGACCATCATATTTCTATGAACCTCTCATCTCTTCACTGGAGACTTTAATAGGCATCATGAGACGTCCATTGTGAGAACACACATGTATTTTCTTAAGCAGTAAAATTCAAAACCAAGATTCTTTTCTAATCATCTAATTTTGGACCAGTAAATATAATTTCTTTTAGTCAACAATAAGCGAGATAAAACCATTTGAAATTACAGAGAATGATAAATAAATACACCGATCAAATCTTCGAATTTTATCCTTTTATATTGATTCCCTCAAAATAATATAAAATTAAAATTCACCGACATCTCAAGCACCGTGAGTCTGCAAGCCACGATAGTGTGGACGTTTACAAACCCGAACATTTACAAGAGAAGGTTTTACCCATTAATTTCATTTGTCAACCTAACCTCATGACAAAATAATTAATAGTCGGTTCCTCTTTAGCCATGCAAATAAAAGCAGTGACTCCGATGGGGAGGATACTTATTATTCACATCTAAGTGTACACCATTATTTGACCCCAAGTCCGCGGCCCAAGCTTATGTGCCTTACAGATGGAGAAGTACACACGCGCTCGGATAACTTCCTACAGTCATCAATTATAAGTCTGTACAGTGATCCGCACATGAACTCATCCGATAGGGAGGAAGGTCTAAGCCAACGCGCAAGTTCATGTGCATCACATTACAAACATAATTTTAAAGAAGCCTGTTCCAGCAATATCCATGAATAAACTCATCCGATGGGGAGGAAGGCTCTAATGCCGACGCGCAAGTTTATTCACATTGCTAACAAACCAATAATGGAGGCCGCGGGAATTAATTACCAATCCCCTCTCCCACTTAGTTATTTAAAACTGAGGGTTTTTACATGCATATAATATTCATAAAATAAAATACGCAATTCTAGCATGCTCCTATCACGGCACATGAGGCAGTAAATCCCAGAGAGTCATGCATACATATATAACAATAATTAATAATTAAATCAATCATTAACAGTTATATATCAGCGAATTCGATTGTTCGCCATCAGGCACGAATATCAGCAAAGACTTCCACACTATCAAAATTTTGAAATTTCCAGATTGTCCAATTTTCGAAACCATCGATATCGACCGTCGATGTCGTCCAGATTATCAAAATCATCGATATCGATTAGATTATCAAATATTCGAAAAATATCAAGATTATCAACATTCCAAAACTATCGATATCGATCGTCGATATCGTCTAGATTATCGAAATCATCGATATCGACGAGCAACCATATACAACAATAATAGATAATTAAATCAATTATGTCAGTTATATATTAGGAATTAATTCAACATCCATATATAACAATAATAGACAATTAATTATAGCAGTTATATATTAGGAATTAATTCGACATCCATATATGACAATAATAGATTATTAAATCAATTATAGCAGTCATATATTAGGAATTAATTCGACATCCATATATAACAATAATATACAATCTATTATGGCAGTTATATATTAGGAATTAGTTTTCCTAAAATTGGATGTCTTATCCAACACTCTAGCAATACATGCATATAATATACCAAATATAATACGCAATCTAGCATGCTTCTATATAAGACAATAAATCATAGAGATCAGGCATCCATATATATATAACAATAATAGACAATTAAATCAATTATGACAGTTATATATATTAGGAATAAAAATGCCTCTAAATTTTAATGTCTTGTCCGACACTCCTACTGTGGAATCGATGCCTTACGCAACAAGCAGGATTGCTTGTGCCCCAAGACGTCCATCACCATATCCCACCGCCAATCGTGTCAGGGAGCGCTCCAAGTGCCTTGACGAGCGCCCCTCGCCCGGACTGTCGCTCGTCCAAGGGCCTACTTGCATGAAACCAAGTTCAGCCCAACACGCAACACCAAACTACACCAACTGTCGTTCGTAGTTTGAAACTGCAAAACTCTCAGAATCCAATCTCCACCGTCCAGAATCTATTACTGTAAGTCTTGAACATGCTGTCCAAATTACAGGTCGATCCAACGGTTATTTTGTGAGAAACGGCTCTTTTCCCTCGACTGCGCAAAACAGAATCGCCCAAAGATCTGCTTCTGTTTTCAGCGTAATCCCAGCAAGAACAAGCTCCAAATTCGATCTTCACCGTTCAGAATTTACATACACAAGGTATGAATGTTCTGACCAAATTACAGCCCGATCCAACGGATAGTTTGATAGAAACGGCTCTTTTCCCCCGACTGCGCAAAACAGAATCGCCCAAATATCTGCTTCTGTTTTCAGCGTAATCCCAGCAAGAAAAAGCTCCAAATTCGATCTCCACCGTTCAGAATGTACATCCATAAGGTCTGAACGTGCTGACCAAATTACAGCTCGATCTCACGGTTAGTTTGTGAGAACGGCTCTTTTCCCTCGACTGCGCAAAACAGAATCGCCCAAAAATCTGCTTCTGTTTTCAGCGTAATCCTAGCACGAAAAAGCTCCAAATTCGATCTCCACCGTTCAGAATGTACATCCACAAGATCTGAACGTGCTGACCAAATTACAGCTCAATCCTACCGTTGAAACTCCGGTTATTGCCTCTGCAATATCACTGCGCTGAATTTTCTCTCAAAAACGTGATTCAATTTTTGCCCTCTTTTTCTTCCTTGCATGTGAAATTGACGAACAGTTTTCGTCGAATCCTCTCACACAAAACCATGGACGAATAGATATGATACAGGGTATATATCACATAGGGATATTCATGGTTTGCGCAATAAAACCAAAACCCTAAACATGTGATACTAATTCCGAAAAATTAATCACATAAACCCTAGCCTAACGTGTCACGCTTCACCACGAAACCGAAGCTCTGATACCAATTTTTGGCGCTCGATCGTTTGGTTAACGTGACCCGTTAGGGTTCCATGTATTTCTAACAAGCAGCGGAAGCAAGTAAACATGAAACGCATTACCTTTCACCAAGGGTTGATGTAGAGGTTGAATTCTCGCTGGCAGTCTGCGCAGTCCCACGAGAATAGCCATAAGTTCCTCTTCTGATGTCGGAATTAAGTGATCTTTGTGCTTAGACGATTCTCTCTTCGACGGCTTTCCATCAGTATATAATACATCAAAATCTAAGAATTGTACAATTTTATATGAATTTTGGAACATGACGAACTGCAGCAGCAAACGACCTTCCGGTCTTCTGCTGTATGTCCCAAGTCCGATCTCGACGTCGTGTGGGCGACGATCTACGAGACCTACTCAATCTGCTGTTCACTCTCTCTCTCGTATGTTAGGCGCAGAGTTAGGTTTAGAACAAACTGAGGTGACTTATATACATGGGCTACAGCAGGGACCAGGAGGAGAAATTGGGTTGGGCCTCCATTGGGCTTAAGTATCCAAGCTTAGCCCAAAGCTTATACTTAAGTCCAATAATAATAATATATTCCACTAAAATATTATTACTGCACTACCGTACCAATCCCAAAATTACGTTTTGGGCTCCTTCTTATTATGAGCCCGTTAGTCTCCCCATGTTTAAGATATACAATGTCCATTAATTAATTTAAGTTACTGACAACTCAATTAATTAATATCTCATCCAAGAGTAGTACCACTCAACCTCATTATCATGCCGGAATAAATTCCACCTGCAGGGTTTACATGATAATCCTTATGAGCTCCTCAAGGGGACATCATCAACCTATGACGGACACGGATTCCTTCTACAATCAACAGCACACCATAGAGACAACACTACTTCCCAACTCATCGAGTTTGTTGATTTAATTACATGTAAATCTCACCCATTGATGAATCAAAGAAATACATACTGCCCTACGTGTCAAGGTTATTGTATAGGGATTAAGAGCACGAACTTCCATAATAACTGAGATCAAGTTCTCCTATAAGTCAGTATAAGTCGAACGATCTCAAGCGGTCCTGCTCAATACACACAAGTGCACTAATGTGATTCTATAGCCAAGACAAGCTAATACCAAACCACACTACAACCATCCCGATAGAGAGTCCCCGTCTATCTCAGTTGTGAGCATCTGTTTATACTTTATAAGGAAACCGATAATATGATCTTCCGCGTGTTGTCGCACAACATATTATCTACAATATAAAGTAAGTGGACTATTGCATCGAACATATAAATAAATTATAAGATGCAATCATTTGATCATATGATTCTCATTTCAAATTAATTGTTATAATATTGTTCATACAAAAAGCTAGACTTTTAGTATACAATCCAACACTTTTCTCGTTACGATCAACATTACCTTCGTTTCGATGCATATTTACTTCATTTTGATGTTCCTTTTCTTGTTACGATCAACATTTCATTCATTTTTCGATTTTCAACATTTCATTCATTTCGATGCAGATTTCCTTCTTTTTTATGCTCGTTTTCTCGTTACGATCAATATTTCCTTCGTTTCGATGCATATTTACTTCATTTTGATGCTTCTTTTCTCGTTACGATCAGCATTTCCTTCGTTTCTATGCATATTTACTTCATTTTGATTCTCGTTTTCTCGTTACGATCAATATTTCCTCCGTTTCGATGCATATTTCCTTCATTTTGATACTCTTTTTCTCGTTACGATCAACATTACCTTCGTTTTGATGCATATTTACTTCATTTTGATATTTCTTTTCTTGTTATGATCAACATTTCATTCGTTTCGATTATCAACATTTCATTCGTTTCGATGCAGATTTCCTTCTTTTTGATGCTCGTTTTCTCGTTACGATCAATATTTCCTTCATTTCAATGCATATTTACTTCATTTTGATGCTCCTTTTCTCGATACGATCAGCATTTCCTTCGTTTCTACGCATATTTACTTCATTTTGATGCTCGTTTTCTCGTTACGATCAATATTTCCTTCGTTTCGATGCATATTTCCTTCGTTTTGATGCTCCTTTTCTCGTTACGATCAACATTTCATTCGTTTCGATGCAGATTTCCTTCTTTTTATGCTCGTTTTCTCGTTACGATCAATATTTCCTTCATTTCGATGCATATTTACTTCATTTTGATGCTCGTTTTCTCGTTACGCTCAATATTTCCTTCGTTTCGATGCATATTTCCATCATTTTGATGCTCCTTTTCTCGTTACGATTAACATTACCTTAATTTCGATGCATATTTACTTCATTTTGAAGTTCCTTTTCTTGTTACGATCAACATTTTATTCGTTTCGATTATCAACATTTCATTCGTTTCAATGCAGATTTCCTTCTTTTTGATGCTCGTTTTCTCATTACGATCAATATTTCCTTCGTTTTGATGCATATTTACTTCATTTTTATGCTCCTTTTCTCGATACGATCAGCATTTCCTTCGTTTCTATGCATATTTACTTCATTTTGATGCTCGTTTTCTCGTTACGATCAATATTTCCTTCGTTTCGATGCATATTTCCTTCGTTTTGATGCTTTTTTTCTCGTTACGATCAATATTTCCTTTGTTTCGATGCATATTTTCTTCATTTTGATGCTCGTTTTCTCATTACGATCAATATTTCATTCGTTCCGATGCAGATTTCCTTCATTTTTATGCTTGTTTTCTCGTTACGATCAATATTTCCTTCATTTCGATGCATATTTACTTCATTTTGATGCTCGTTTTCTCGTTACGATCAATAATTCCTTCGTTTCGATGCATATTTCCTTCATTTTGATGCTCCTTTTCTCGTTACGATCAATATTACCTTCGTTTCGATGCATATTTACTTTATTTTGATGTTTCTTTTCTTGTTACGATCAACATTTCATTCGTTTCGATTATCAACATTTCATTCGTTTCGATGCAGATTTCCTTCTTTTTTATGCTCGTTTTCTCGTTACGATCAATATTTCCTTCGTTTCGATGCATATTTACTTCATTTCGATACTCCTTTTCTCGTTACGATCAGCATTTCCATCGTTTCTATGCATATTTAATTCATTTTTATTCTCGTTTTCTCATTACGATCAATATTTCTTCCATTTCGATGCATATTTCCTTCATTTTGATGCTCTTTTTCTCGTTACGATCAACATTACCTTCGTTTAGATGCATATTTACTTCATTTTGATGTTCCTTTTCTTGTTACGATAAACATTTCATTCGTTTCGATTATCAACATTTCATTCATTTCGATGCAGATTTCCTTCTTTTTTATGCTCGTTTTCTCGTTACGATCAATATTTCCTTCGTTTCCATGCATATTTACTTTATTTTGATGCTCCTTTTCTCGTTACGATCAGTATTTCCTTCGTATCTATTCATATTTACTTCATTTTGATAATCGTTTCCTCATTACGATCAATATTTATTTCGTTTCAATGCATATTTACTTTACTTTGATGCTCCTTTTCTCGTTACGATCAACATTATCTTTGTTTCGATGCATATTTACTACATTTTGATGTTCCTTTTCTTGTTACGATCAACATTTCATTCGTTTCGATTATCAACATTTCATTCATTTCGATACAGATTTCCTTCTTTTTGATGCTCGTTTTCTCGTTACGATCAATATTTCCTTCGTTTCGATGCATATTTACTTTATTTTGATGCTCCTTTCCTCGATACGATCAGCATTTCCTTCGTTTCTATGCATATTTACTTTATTTTGATGCTCGTTTTCTCGTTACGATCAATATTTCCTTCATTTCGATGCATATTTACTTCGTTTTGATGCTTCTTTTCTCGTTACGATCAATATTTCATTCGTTTCGATGCAGATTTTCTTCTTTTTTATGCTCGTTTTCGCGTTACGATCAATATTTCCTTCATTTCGATGCATATTTACTTCATTTTGATGCTCATTTTCTCGTTACGATCAATATTTCCTTCGTTTCAAAGCATATTTCCTTTATTTTGATGCTCCTTTTCTCGTTACGATCAACATTACCTTCGTTTCGATGCATATTACTTCATTTTGATGTTCCTTTTCTTGTTACGATCAACATTACATTCGTTTTTCGATTTTCAACATTTCATTCATTTCGATGCAGATTTCCTTCTTTTTTATGCTCGTTTTCTCGTTACGATCAATATTTCCTTCGTTTCGATGCATATTTACTTCATTTTGATGCTTCTTTTCTCGTTACGATCAGCATTTCCTTCGTTTCTATGCATATTTACTTCATTTTGATTCTCGTTTTCTCGTTACGATCAATATTTCCTCCGTTTCGATGCATATTTCCTTCATTTTGATACTTTTTTTCTCGTTACGATCAACATTACCTTCGTTTTGATGCATATTTACTTCATTTTGATGTTTCTTTTCTTGTTATGATCAACATTTCATTCGTTTCGATTATCAACATTTCATTCGTTTCGATGCAGATTTTCTTCTTTTTGATGATCGTTTTCTCGTTACGATCAATATTTCCTTCATTTCGATGCATATTTACTTCATTTTGATGCTCCTTTTCTCGATACGATCTGCATTTCCTTCGTTTCTATGCATATTTACTTCATTTTGATGCTCGTTTTCTCGTTACGATCAATATTTCCTTCGTTTCAATGCATATTTCCATCATTTTGATGCTCCTTTTCTCATTACGATCAACATTTCATTCGTTTCGATGTAGATTTCCTTCTTTTTATGCTCGTTTTCTCGTTACGATCAATATTTCCTTCATTTCGAGGCATATTTACTTCATTTTGATGCTCGTTTTCTCGTTACGCTCAATATTTCCTTCGTTTCGATGCATATTTCCATCATTTTGAGGCTCCTTTTCTCGTTACGATTAACATTACCTTCATTTCGATGCATATTTACTTCATTTTGAAGTTCCTTTTCTTGTTACGATCAACATTTTATTCGTTTCGATTATCAACATTTCATTCGTTTCAATGCAGATTTTCTTCTTTTTGATGCTCGTTTTCTCATTACGATCAATATTTCCTTCGTTTTGATGCATATTTACTTCATTTTGATGCTTCTTTTCTCGATACGATCAGCATTTCCTTCGTTTCAATGCATATTTACTTCATTTTGATGCTCGTTTTCTCGTTACGATCAATATTTCCTTCGTTTCCTTGCATATTTCCTTCGTTTTGATGCTTTTTTTCTCGTTACGATCAACATTTCCTTTGTTTCGATGCATATTTTCTTCATTTTGATGCTCCTTTTCTCGATACGATCAGTATTTCCTTCGTTTCTATGCATATTTACTTCATTTTGATGCTCGTTTTCTCGTTACGATCAATATTTCCTTCGTTTCGATGCATATTTCCTTCATTTTGATGCTCCTTTTCTCGTTACGATCAATATTTCCTTCATTTCGATGCAGATTTCCTTCTTTTTATGCTCGTTTTCTCGTTACGATCAATATTTCCTTCATTTTGATGCATATTTACTTCATTTTGATGCTCGTTATCTTGTTACGCTCAATATTTCCTTCGTTTCGATGCATATTTCCATTATTTTGATGCTCCTTTTCTCGTTACGATCAACATTACCTTCATTTCGATGCATATTTACTTCATTTTGAAGTTCCTTTTCTTGTTACGATCAACATTTTATTCGTTTCGATTATCAACATTTCATTCATTTCAATGCAGATTTCCTTCTTTTTGATGCTCGTTTTCTCATTACGATCAATATTTCCTTCGTTTTGATGCATATTTACTTCATTTTGATGCTCCTTTTCTCGATACGATCAGCATTTCCTTCGTTTCTATGCATATTTACTTCATTTTGATGCTCGTTTTCTCGTTACGATCAATATTTCCTTCGTTTCCTTGCATATTTCCTTCGTTTTGATGCTTTTTTTCTCGTTACGATCAACATTTCCTTTGTTTCGATGCATATTTTCTTCATTTTGATGCTCGTTTTCTCATTACGATCAATATTTCATTCGTTCCGATGCAGATTTCCTTCATTTTTATGCTTGTTTTTTCGTTACGATCATTATTTCCTTCATTTCGATGCATATTTACTTCATTTTGATGCTCGTTTTCTCGTTACGATCAATAATTCCTTCGTTTCGATGCATATTTCCTTTATTTTGATGCTCCTTTTCTCGTTACGATCAACATTACCTTCGTTTCGATGCATATTTACTTCATTTTGATGTTTCTTTTCTTGTTACGATCAACATTTCATTCGTTTCGATTATCAATATTTCATTCGTTTCGATGCAGATTTCCTTCTTTTTTATGCTCGTTTTCTCGTTACGATCAATATTTCCTTCGTTTCGATGCATATTTACTTCATTTTGATGCTCCTTTTCCCGTTACGATCAGCATTTCCATCGTTTCTATGCATATTTAATTCATTTTGATTCTCGTTTTCTCATTACGATCAATATTTCCTCTGTTTCGATGCATATTTCCTTCATTTTGATGCTCTTTTTCTTGTTACGATCAACATTACCTTCGTTTTGATGCATATTTACTTCATTTTGATGTTCATTTTCTTGTTACGATCAACATTTCATTCATTTCGATTATCAACATTTCATTCGTTTTGATGCAGATTTTCTTCTTTTTTATGCTCGTTTTCTCGTTACGATCAATATTTCCTTCGTTTCGATGCATATTTACTTCATTTTGATGCTCCTTTTCTCTATACGATCAGCATTTCCTTCGTTTCTATGCATATTTACTTCATTTTGATGCTCGTTTTCTCGTTACGATCAATATTTCCTTCGTTTCAATGCATATTTCCTTCATTTTGATGCTCCTTTTCTCGTTACGATCAACATTTCATTCGTTTCGATGCAGATTTCCTTCTTTTTTATGCTCGTTTTCTCGTTACGATCAATATTTCCTTCGTTTCGATGCATATTTACTTCATTTTGATGCTCCTTTTCTCGTTACGATCAGCATTTCCTTTGTTTCTATGCATATTTACTTCATTTTGATTCTCGTTTTCTCGTTACGATCAATATTTCCTCCGTTTTGATGCATATTTCCTTCATTTTGATGCTCTTTTTCTCGTTACGATCAACATTCCCTTCGTTTTGATGCATATTTACTTCATTTTGATGTTTCTTTTCTTGTTATGATCAACATTTCATTCGTTTCGATTATCAACATTTCATTCGTTTCTATGCAGATTTCCTTCTTTTTTATGATCGTTTTCTCGTTACGATCAATATTTCCTTCATTTCGATGCATATTTACTTCATTTTGATGCTCCTTTTCTCGATACGATCTGCATTTCCTTCGTTTCTATGCATATTTACTTCATTTTGATGCTCGTTTTCTCGTTACGATCAATATTTCCTTCGTTTCGATGCATATTTCCTTCGTTTTGATGCTCCATTTCTCATTACGATCAACATTTCATTCGTTTCGATGCAGATTTCCTTCTTTTTATGCTCGTTTTCTCGTTACGATCAATATTTCCTTCATTTCGATGCATATTTACTTCATTTTGATGCTCGTTTTCTCGTTACGCTTAATATTTCCTTCGTTTCGATGCATATTTCCATCAGTATATAATACATCAAAATCTAAGAATTGTACAATTTTATATGAATTTTGGAACATGACGAACTGCAGCAGCAAACGACCTTCCGGTCTTCTGCTGTATGTCCCAAGTCCGATCTCGACGTCGTGTGGGCGACGATCTACGAGACCTACTCAATCTGCTGTTCACTCTCTCTCTCGTATGTTAGGCGCAGAGTTAGGTTTAGAACAAACTGAGGTGACTTATATACATGGGCTACAGCAGGGACCAGGAGGAGAAATTGGGTTGGGCCTCCATTGGGCTTAAGTATCCAAGCTTAGCCCAAAGCTTATACTTAAGTCCAATAATAATAATATATTCCACTAAAATATTATTACTGCACTACCGTACCAATCCCAAAATTACGTTTTGGGCTCCTTCTTATTATGAGCCCGTTAGTCTCCCCATGTTTAAGATATACAATGTCCATTAATTAATTTAAGTTACTGACAACTCAATTAATTAATATCTCATCCAAGAGTAGTACCACTCAACCTCATTATCATGCCGGAATAAATTCCACCTGCAGGGTTTACATGATAATCCTTATGAGCTCCTCAAGGGGACATCATCAACCTATGACGGACACGGATTCCTTCTACAATCAACAGCACACCATAGAGACAGCACTACTTCCCAACTCATCGAGTTTGTTGATTTAATTACATGTAAATCTCACCCATTGATGAATCAAAGAAATACATACTGCCCTACGTGTCAAGGTTATTGTATAGGGATTAAGAGCACGAACTTCCATAATAACTGAGATCAAGTTCTCCTATAAGTCAGTATAAGTCGAACGATCTCAAGCGGTCCTGCTCAATACACACAAGTGCACTAATGTGATTCTATAGCCAAGACAAGCTAATACCAAACCACACTACAACCATCCCGATAGAGAGTCCCCGTCTATCTCAGTTGTGAGCATCTGTTTATACTTTATAAGGAAACCGATAATATGATCTTCCGCGTGTTGTCGCACAACATATTATCTACAATATAAAGTAAGTGGACTATTGCATCGAACATATAAATAAATTATAAGATGCAATCATTTGATCATATGATTCTCATTTCAAATTAATTGTTATAACATTGTTCATACAAAAAGCTAGACTTTTAGTATACAATCCAACACTTTTCTCGTTACGATCAACATTACCTTCGTTTCGATGCATATTTACTTCATTTTGATGTTCCTTTTCTTGTTACGATCAACATTTCATTCATTTTTCGATTTTCAACATTTCATTCATTTCGATGCAGATTTCCTTCTTTTTTATGCTCGTTTTCTCGTTACGATCAATATTTCCTTCGTTTCGATGCATATTTACTTCATTTTGATGCTTCTTTTCTCGTTACGATCAGCATTTCCTTCGTTTCTATGCATATTTACTTCATTTTGATTCTCGTTTTCTCGTTACGATCAATATTTCCTCCGTTTCGATGCATATTTCCTTCATTTTGATACTCTTTTTCTCGTTACAATCAACATTACCTTCGTTTTGATGCATATTTACTTCATTTTGATATTTCTTTTCTTGTTATGATCAACATTTCATTCGTTTCGATTATCAACATTTCATTCGTTTCGATGCAGATTTCCTTCTTTTTGATGCTCGTTTTCTCGTTACGATCAATATTTCCTTCATTTCAATGCATATTTACTTCATTTTGATGCTCCTTTTCTCGATACGATCAGCATTTCCTTCGTTTCTATGCATATTTACTTCATTTTGATGCTCGTTTTCTCGTTACGATCAATATTTCCTTCGTTTCGATGCATATTTCCTTCGTTTTGATGCTCCTTTTCTCGTTACGATCAACATTTCATTCGTTTCGATGCAGATTTCCTTCTTTTTATGCTCGTTTTCTCGTTACGATCAATATTTCCTTCATTTCGATGCATATTTACTTCATTTTGATGCTCGTTTTCTCGTTACGCTTAATATTTCCTTCGTTTCGATGCATATTTCCATCATTTTGATGCTCCTTTTCTCGTTACGATTAACATTACCTTGATTTCGATGCATATTTACTTCATTTTGAAGTTCCTTTTCTTGTTACGATCAACATTTTATTCGTTTCGATTATCAACATTTCATTCGTTTCAATGCAGATTTCCTTCTTTTTGATGCTCGTTTTCTCATTACGATCAATATTTCCTTCGTTTTGATGCATATTTACTTCATTTTTATGCTCCTTTTCTCGATACGATCAGCATTTCCTTCGTTTCTATGCATATTTACTTCATTTTGATGCTCGTTTTCTCGTTACGATCAATATTTCCTTCGTTTCGATGCATATTTCCTTCGTTTTGATGCTTTTTTTCTCGTTACGATCAATATTTCCTTTGTTTCGATGCATATTTTCTTCATTTTGATGCTCGTTTTCTCATTACGATCAATATTTCATTCGTTCCGATGCAGATTTCCTTCATTTTTATGCTTGTTTTCTCGTTACGATCAATATTTCCTTCATTTCGATGCATATTTACTTCATTTTGATGCTCGTTTTCTCGTTACGATCAATAATTCCTTCGTTTCGATGCATATTTCCTTCATTTTGATGCTCCTTTTCTCGTTACGATCAATATTACCTTCGTTTCGATGCATATTTACTTTATTTTGATGTTTCTTTTCTTGTTACGATCAACATTTCATTCGTTTCGATTATCAACATTTCATTCGTTTCGATGCAGATTTCCTTCTTTTTTATGCTCGTTTTCTCGTTACGATCAATATTTCCTTCGTTTCGATGCATATTTACTTCATTTCGATACTCCTTTTCTCGTTACGATCAGCATTTCCATCGTTTCTATGCATATTTAATTCATTTTTATTCTCGTTTTCTCATTACGATCAATATTTCTTCCATTTCGATGCATATTTCCTTTATTTTGATGCTCTTTTTCTCGTTACGATCAACATTAGCTTCGTTTAGATGCATATTTACTTCATTTTGATGTTCCTTTTCTTGTTACGATAAACATTTCATTCGTTTCGATTATCAACATTTCATTCATTTCGATGCAGATTTCCTTCTTTTTTATGCTCGTTTTCTCGTTACGATCAATATTTCCTTCGTTTCCATGCATATTTACTTTATTTTGATGCTCCTTTTCTCGTTACGATCAGTATTTCCTTCGTATCTATTCATATTTACTTCATTTTGATAATCGTTTCCTCATTACGATCAATATTTATTTCGTTTCAATGCATATTTACTTTACTTTGATGCTCCTTTTCTCGTTACGATCAACATTATCTTTGTTTCGATGCATATTTACTACATTTTGATGTTCCTTTTCTTGTTACGATCAACATTTCATTCGTTTCGATTATCAACATTTCATTCATTTCGATACAGATTTCCTTCTTTTTGATGCTCGTTTTCTCGTTACGATCAATATTTCCTTCGTTTCGATGCATATTTATTTTATTTTGATGCTCCTTTCCTCGATACGATCAGCATTTCCTTCGTTTCTATGCATATTTACTTTATTTTGATGCTCGTTTTCTCGTTACGATCAATATTTCCTTCATTTCGATGCATATTTACTTCGTTTTGATGCTTCTTTTCTCGTTACGATCAATATTTCATTCGTTTCGATGCAGATTTTCTTCTTTTTTATGCTCGTTTTCTCGTTACGATCAATATTTCCTTCATTTCGATGCATATTTACTTCATTTTGATGCTCATTTTCTCGTTACGATCAATATTTCCTTCGTTTCAATGCATATTTCCTTTATTTTGATGCTCCTTTTCTCGTTACGATCAACATTACCTTCGTTTCGATGCATATTACTTCATTTTGATGTTCCTTTTCTTGTTACGATCAACATTACATTCGTTTTTCGATTTTCAACATTTCATTCATTTCGATGCAGATTTCCTTCTTTTTTATGCTCGTTTTCTCGTTACGATCAATATTTCCTTCGTTTCGATGCATATTTACTTCATTTTGATGCTTCTTTTCTCGTTACGATCAGCATTTCCTTCGTTTCTATGCATATTTACTTCATTTTGATTCTCGTTTTCTCGTTACGATCAATATTTCCTCCGTTTCGATGCATATTTCCTTCATTTTGATACTTTTTTTCTCGTTACGATCAACATTACCTTCGTTTTGATGCATATTTACTTCATTTTGATGTTTCTTTTCTTGTTATGATCAACATTTCATTCGTTTCGATTATCAACATTTCATTCGTTTCGATGCAGATTTTCTTCTTTTTGATGATCGTTTTCTCGTTACGATCAATATTTCCTTCATTTCGATGCATATTTACTTCATTTTGATGCTCCTTTTCTCGATACGATCAGTATTTCCTTCGTTTCTATGCATATTTACTTCATTTTGATGCTCGTTTTCTCGTTACGATCAATATTTCCTTCGTTTCGATGCATATTTCCTTCATTTTGATGCTCCTTTTCTCGTTACGATCAACATTTCATTCGTTTCGATGCAGATTTCCTTCTTTTTATGCTCGTTTTCTCGTTACGATCAATATTTCCTTCATTTTGATGCATATTTACTTCATTTTGATGCTCGTTATCTCGTTACGCTCAATATTTCCTTCGTTTCGATGCATATTTCCATTATTTTGATGCTCCTTTTCTCGTTACGATCAACATTACCTTCATTTCGATGCATATTTACTTCATTTTGAAGTTTCTTTTCTTGTTACGATCAATATTTTATTCGTTTCGATTATCAACATTTCATTCATTTCAATGCAGATTTCCTTCTTTTTGATGCTCGTTTTCTCATTACGATCAATATTTCCTTCGTTTTGATGCATATTTACTTCATTTTGATGCTCCTTTTCTCGATACGATCAGCATTTCCTTCGTTTCTATGCATATTTACTTCATTTTGATGCTCGTTTTCTCGTTACGATCAATATTTCCTTCGTTTCCTTGCATATTTCCTTCGTTTTGATGCTTTTTTTCTCATTACGATCAACATTTCCTTTGTTTCGATGCATATTTTCTTCATTTTGATGCTCGTTTTCTCATTACGATCAATATTTCATTCGTTCCGATGGAGATTTCCTTCATTTTTATGCTTGTTTTCTCGTTACGATCAATATTTCCTTCATTTCGATGCATATTTACTTCATTTTGATGCTCGTTTTCTCGTTACGATCAATAATTCCTTCGTTTCGATGCATATTTCCTTTATTTTGATGCTCCTTTTCTCGTTACGATCAACATTACCTTCGTTTCGATGCATATTTACTTCATTTTGATGTTTCTTTTCTTGTTACGATCAACATTTCATTCGTTTCGATTATCAATATTTCATTCGTTTCGATGCAGATTTCCTTCTTTTTTATGCTCGTTTTCTCGTTACGATCAATATTTCCTTCGTTTCGATGCATATTTACTTCATTTTGATGCTCCTTTTCCCGTTACGATCAGCATTTCCATCGTTTCTATGCATATTTAATTCATTTTGATTCTCGTTTTCTCATTACGATCAATATTTTCTCTGTTTCGATGCATATTTCCTTCATTTTGATGCTCTTTTTCTCGTTACGATCAACATTACCTTCGTTTTGATGCATATTTACTTCATTTTGATGTTCATTTTCTTGTTACGATCAACATTTCATTCATTTCGATTATCAACATTTCATTCGTTTTGATGCAGATTTCCTTCTTTTTTATGCTCGTTTTCTCGTTACGATCAATATTTCCTTCGTTTCGATGCATATTTACTTCATTTTGATGCTCCTTTTCTCTATACGATCAGCATTTCCTTCGTTTCTATGCATATTTACTTCATTTTGATGCTCGTTTTCTCGTTACGATCAATATTTCCTTCGTTTCAATGCATATTTCCTTCATTTTGATGCTCCTTTTCTCGTTACGATCAACATTTCATTCGTTTCGATGCAGATTTCCTTCTTTTTTATGCTCGTTTTCTCGTTACGATCAATATTTCCTTCGTTTCGATGCATATTTACTTCATTTTGATGCTCCTTTTCTCGTTACGATCAGCATTTCCTTTGTTTCTATGCATATTTACTTCATTTTGATTCTCGTTTTCTCGTTACGATCAATATTTCCTCCGTTTTGATGCATATTTCCTTCATTTTGATGCTCTTTTTCTCGTTACGATCAACATTCCCTTCGTTTTGATGCATATTTACTTCATTTTGATGTTTCTTTTCTTGTTATGATCAACATTTCATTCGTTTCGATTATCAACATTTCATTCGTTTCGATGCAGATTTCCTTCTTTTTTATGCTCGTTTTCTCGTTACGATCAATATTTCCTTCATTTCGATGCATATTTACTTCATTTTGATGCTCCTTTTCTCGATACGATCTGCATTTCCTTCGTTTCTATGCATATTTACTTCATTTTGATGCTCGTTTTCTCGTTACGATCAATATTTCCTTCGTTTCGATGCATATTTCCTTCGTTTTGATGCTCCTTTTCTCATTACGATCAACATTTCATTCGTTTCGATGTAGATTTCCTTCTTTTTATGCTCGTTTTCTCGTTACGATCAATATTTCCTTCATTTCGAGGCATATTTACTTCATTTTGATGCTCGTTTTCTCGTTACGCTCAATATTTCCTTCGTTTCGATGCATATTTCCATCATTTTGAGGCTCCTTTTCTCGTTACGATTAACATTACCTTCATTTCGATGCATATTTACTTCATTTTGAAGTTCCTTTTCTTGTTACGATCAACATTTTATTCGTTTCGATTATCAACATTTCATTCGTTTCAATGCAGATTTTCTTCTTTTTGATGCTCGTTTTCTCATTACGATCAATATTTCCTTCGTTTTGATGCATATTTACTTCATTTTGATGCTTCTTTTCTCGATACGATCAGCATTTCCTTCGTTTCAATGCATATTTACTTCATTTTGATGCTCGTTTTCTCGTTACGATCAATATTTCCTTCGTTTCCTTGCATATTTCCTTCGTTTTGATGCTTTTTTTCTCGTTACGATCAACATTTCCTTTGTTTCGATGCATATTTTCTTCATTTTGATGCTCCTTTTCTCGATACGATCAGTATTTCCTTCGTTTCTATGCATATTTACTTCATTTTGATGCTCGTTTTCTCGTTACGATCAATATTTCCTTCGTTTCGATGCATATTTCCTTCATTTTGATGCTCCTTTTCTCGTTACGATCAATATTTCATTCGTTTCGATGCAGATTTCCTTCTTTTTATGCTCGTTTTCTCGTTACGATCAATATTTCCTTCATTTTGATGCATATTTACTTCATTTTGATGCTCGTTATCTCGTTACGCTCAATATTTCCTTCGTTTCGATGCATATTTCCATTATTTTGATGCTCCTTTTCTCGTTACGATCAACATTACCTTCATTTCGATGCATATTTACTTCATTTTGAAGTTCCTTTTCTTGTTACGATCAATATTTTATTCGTTTCGATTATCAACATTTCATTCATTTCAATGCAGATTTCCTTCTTTTTGATGCTCGTTTTCTCATTACGATCAATATTTCCTTCGTTTTGATGCATATTTACTTCATTTTGATGCTCCTTTTCTCGATACGATCAGCATTTCCTTCGTTTCTATGCATATTTACTTCATTTTGATGCTCGTTTTCTCGTTACGATCAATATTTCCTTCGTTTCCTTGTATATTTCCTTCGTTTTGATGCTTTTTTTCTCGTTACGATCAACATTTCCTTTGTTTCGATGCATATTTTCTTCATTTTGATGCTCGTTTTCTCATTACGATCAATATTTCATTCGTTCCGATGCAGATTTCCTTCATTTTTATGCTTGTTTTCTCGTTACGATCAATATTTCCTTCATTTCGATGCATATTTACTTCATTTTGATGCTCGTTTTCTCGTTACGATCAATAATTCCTTCGTTTCGATGCATATTTCCTTTATTTTGATGCTCCTTTTCTCGTTACGATCAACATTACCTTCGTTTCGATGCATATTTACTTCATTTTGATGTTTCTTTTCTTGTTACGATCAACATTTCATTCGTTTCGATTATCAATATTTCATTCGTTTCGATGCAGATTTCCTTCTTTTTTATGCTCGTTTTCTCGTTACGATCAATATTTCCTTCGTTTCGATGCATATTTACTTCATTTTGATGCTCCTTTTCCCGTTACGATCAGCATTTCCATCGTTTCTATGCATATTTAATTCATTTTGATTCTCGTTTTCTCATTACGATCAATATTTCCTCTGTTTCGATGCATATTTCCTTCATTTTGATGCTCTTTTTCTTGTTACGATCAACATTACCTTCGTTTTGATGCATATTTACTTCATTTTGATGTTCATTTTCTTGTTACGATCAACATTTCATTCATTTCGATTATCAACATTTCATTCGTTTTGATGCAGATTTCCTTCTTTTTTATGCTCGTTTTCTCGTTACGATCAATATTTCCTTCGTTTCGATGCATATTTACTTCATTTTGATGCTCCTTTTCTCTATACGATCAGCATTTCCTTCGTTTCTATGCATATTTACTTCATTTTGATGCTCGTTTTCTCGTTACGATCAATATTTCCTTCGTTTCAATGCATATTTCCTTCATTTTGATGCTCCTTTTCTCGTTACGATCAACATTTCATTCGTTTCGATGCAGATTTCCTTCTTTTTTATGCTCGTTTTCTCGTTACGATCAATATTTCCTTCGTTTCGATGCATATTTACTTCATTTTGATGCTCCTTTTCTCGTTACGATCAGCATTTCCTTTGTTTCTATGCATATTTACTTCATTTTGATTCTCGTTTTCTCGTTACGATCAATATTTCCTCCGTTTTGATGCATATTTCCTTCATTTTGATGCTCTTTTTCTCGTTACGATCAACATTCCCTTCGTTTTGATGCATATTTACTTCATTTTGATGTTTCTTTTCTTGTTATGATCAACATTTCATTCGTTTCGATTATCAACATTTCATTCGTTTCTATGCAGATTTCCTTCTTTTTTATGATCGTTTTCTCGTTACGATCAATATTTCCTTCATTTCGATGCATATTTACTTCATTTTGATGCTCCTTTTCTCGATACGATCTGCATTTCCTTCGTTTCTATGCATATTTACTTCATTTTGATGCTCGTTTTCTCGTTACGATCAATATTTCCTTCGTTTCGATGCATATTTCCTTCGTTTTGATGCTCCTTTTCTCATTACGATCAACATTTCATTCGTTTCGATGCAGATTTCCTTCTTTTTATGCTCGTTTTCTCGTTACGATCAATATTTCCTTCATTTCGATGCATATTTACTTCATTTTGATGCTCGTTTTCTCGTTACGCTCAATATTTCCTTCGTTTCGATGCATATTTCCATCATTTTGAGGCTCCTTTTCTCGTTACGATTAACATTACCTTCATTTCGATGCATATTTACTTCATTTTGAAGTTCCTTTTCTTGTTACGATCAACATTTTATTCGTTTCGATTATCAACATTTCATTCGTTTCAATGCAGATTTTCTTCTTTTTGATGCTCGTTTTCTCATTACGATCAATATTTCCTTCGTTTTGATGCATATTTACTTCATTTTGATGCTTCTTTTCTCGATACGATCAGCATTTCCTTCGTTTCTATGCATATTTACTTCATTTTGATGCTCGTTTTCTCGTTACGATCAATATTTCCTTCGTTTCGATGCATATTTCCTTCGTTTTGATGCTTTTTCTCGTTACGATCAACATTTCCTTTGTTTCGATGCATATTTTCTTCATTTTGATGCTCGTTTTCTCATTACGATCAATATTTCATTCGTTCCGATGCAGATTTCCTTCATTTTTATGCTTGTTTTCTCGTTACGATCAATATTTCCTTCATTTTGATGCATATTTACTTCATTTTGATGCTCGTTTTCTCATTACGATCAATAATTCCTTCGTTTTGATGCATATTTCCTTCATTTTGATGCTCCTTTTCTCGTTACGATCAATATTACCTTCGTTTCGATGCATATTTACTTCATTTTGATGTTTCTTTTCTTGTTACGATCAACATTTCATTCATTTCAATTTTCAACATTTCATTCGTTTCGATGCAGATTTCCTTCTTTTTTATGCTCGTTTTCTCGTTACGATCAATATTTCCTTCATTTCGATGCATATTTACTTCATTTTGATGCTCCTTTTCTCGTTACGATCAGCATTTCCATCGTTTCTATGCATATTTAATTCATTTTGATTCTTGTTTTCTCATTACGATCAATATTTCCTCTGTTTCGATGCATATTTCCTTCATTTTGATGCTCTTTTTCTCGTTACGATCAACATTACCTTCGTTTTGATGCATATTTACTTCATTTTGATGTTCATTTTCTTGTTACGATCAACATTTCATTCGTTTCGATTATCAACATTTCATTCGTTTTGATGCAGATTTCCTTCTTTTTTATGCTCGTTTTCTCGTTACGATCAATATTTCCTTCGTTTCGATGCATATTTACTTCATTTTGATGCTCCTTTTCTCTATACGATTAGCATTTCCTTCGTTTCTATGCATATTTACTTCATTTTGATGCTCATTTTCTCGTTACGATCAATATTTCCTTCGTTTCAATGCATATTTCCTTCATTTTGATGCTCCTTTTCTCGTTACGATCAACATTTCATTCGTTTCAATGCAGATTTCCTTCTTTTTTATGCTCGTTTTCTCGTTACGATCAATATTTCCTTCATTTCGATGCATATTTACTTCATTTTGATGCTCATTTTCTCGTTACGATCAATATTTCCTTTGTTTCGATGCATATTTCCTTCATTTTGATGCTCCTTTTCTCGTTACGATCAACATTACCTTCGTTTCGATGCATATTTACTTCATTTTGATGTTTCTTTTCTTATTACGATCAACATTTCATTCGTTTTTCGATTTTCAACATTTCATTCGTTTCGATGCAGATTTTCTTCTTTTTTATGCTCGTTTTCTCGTTACGATCAATATTTCCTTCGTTTCGATGCATATTTACTTCATTTCGATGCTCCTTTTCTCGTTACGATCAGCATTTCCTTTGTTTCTATGCATATTTACTTCATTTTGATTCTCGTTTTCTCGTTACGATCAATATTTCCTCCGTTTCGATGCATATTTCCTTCATTTTGATGCTCTTTTTCTCGTTACGATCAACATTCCCTTCGTTTTGATGCATATTTACTTCATTTTGATGTTTCTTTTCTTGTTATGATCAACATTTCATTCGTTTCGATTATCAACATTTCATTCGTTTCGATGCAGATTTCCTTCTTTTTTATGCTCGTTTTCTCATTACGATCAATATTTCCTTCATTTCGATGCATATTTACTTCATTTTGATGCTCCTTTTCTCGTTACGATCAACATTTCATTCGTTTTGATGCAGATTTCCTTCTTTTTATGCTCGTTTTCTCGTTACGATCAATATTTCCTTCATTTCGATGCATATTTACTTCATTTTGATGCTCGTTTTCTCGTTACGCTCAATATTTCCTTCGTTTCGATGCATATTTCCTTCGTTTTGATGCTCCTTTTCTCGTTACGATCAACATTTCATTCGTTTCGATGCAGATTTCCTTCTTTTTATGCTCGTTTTCTCGTTACGATCAATATTTCCTTCATTTCGATGCATATTTACTTCATTTTGATGATCGTTTTCTCGTTACGATCAACATTACCTTCATTTCGATGCATATTTACTTCATTTTGAAGTTCCTTTTCTTGTTACGATCAACATTTTATTCATTTCGATTATCAACATTTCATTCGTTTCGATGCAGATTTCCTTCTTTTTGATGCTCGTTTTCTCGTTAATATCAATATTTTCTTCGTTTCGATTCATATTTACTTTATTTTGATGCTCATTTTCTCGTTAATATCAGCATTTCCTTCGTTTCGATGCATATTTATTTTATTTTAATTCTCGTTTTCTCATTACGATTAATATTACCTCCATTTCGATGCATATTTCCTTCATTTTGATGCTCCTTTTCTCGTTACGATCAACATTACCTTCGTTTCGATGCATATTTACTTCATTTTGATGTTCCTTTTCTTGTTACGATCTACATTTCATTCGTTTCGATTATCAACATTTCATTCGTTTCGATGCAAATTTCCTTTATTTTGATGCTCGTTTTCTCATCACGATCAATATTTCCTTCGTTTCTATGCATATTTCCTTCGTTTTGATGCTCCTTTTCTCGTTACGATCAACATTTCATTCGTTTCGATGCAGATTTCCTTCTTTTTATGCCCGTTTTCTCGTTACGATCAATATTTCCTTCATTTCGATACATATTTACTTCATTTTGATGCTCATTTTCTCGTTACGATCAATATTTCCTTCGTTTCGATGCATATTTCCTTCATTTTGATGCTCCTTTTCTCGTTACGATCAATATTACCTTCGTTTCGATGCATATTTACTTCATTTTGATGTTCCTTTTCTTGTTACGATCAACATTTCATTCGTTTTTTGATTTTCAACATTTCATTCGTTTCGATGCAGATTTCCTTCTTTTTTATGCTCATTTTCTCGTTACGATCAATATTTCCTTCGTTTCGATGCATATTTCCTTTATTTTGATGCTCCTTTTCTCGTTACGATCAACATTACCTTCGTTTCGATGCATATTTACTTCATTTTGATGTTCCTTTTCTTGTTACGATCAACATTACATTCATTTTTCGATTTTCAACATTTCATTCATTTCGATGCAGATTTCCTTCTTTTTTATGCTCGTTTTCTCGTTACGATCAATATTTCCTTCGTTTCGATGCATATTTACTTCATTTTGATGCTTCTTTTCTCGTTACGATCAGCATTTCCTTCGTTTCTATGCATATTTACTTCATTTTGATTCTCGTTTTCTCGTTACGATCAATATTTCCTCCGTTTCGATGCATATTTCCTTCATTTTGATACTCTTTTTCTCGTTACGATCAACATTACCTTCGTTTTGATGCATATTTACTTCATTTTGATGTTTCTTTTCTTGTTATGATCAACATTTCATTCGTTTCGATTATCAACATTTCATTCGTTTCGATGCAGATTTTCTTCTTTTTGATGATCGTTTTCTCGTTACGATCAATATTTCCTTCATTTCGATGCATATTTACTTCATTTTGATGCTCCTTTTCTCGATACGATCAGTATTTCCTTCGTTTCTATGCATATTTACTTCATTTTGATGCTCGTTTTCTCGTTACGATCAATATTTCCTTCGTTTCGATGCATATTTCCTTCATTTTGATGCTCCTTTTCTCGTTACGATCAACATTTCATTCGTTTCGATGCAGATTTCCTTCTTTTTATGCTCGTTTTCTCGTTACGATCAATATTTCCTTCATTTTGATGCATATTTACTTCATTTTGATGCTCGTTATCTCGTTACGCTCAATATTTCCTTCGTTTCGATGCATATTTCTATTATTTTGATGCTCCTTTTCTCGTTACGATCAACATTACCTTCATTTCGATGCATATTTACTTCATTTTGAAGTTCCTTTTCTTGTTACGATCAACAATTTATTCGTTTCGATTATCAACATTTCATTCATTTCAATGCAGATTTCCTTCTTTTTGATGCTCGTTTTCTCATTACGATCAATATTTCCTTCGTTTTGATGCATATTTACTTCATTTTGATGCTCCTTTTCTCGATACGATCAGCATTTCCTTCGTTTCTATGCATATTTACATCATTTTGATGCTCGTTTTCTCGTTACGATCAATATTTCCTTCGTTTCAATGCATATTTCCTTCATTTTGATGCTCCTTTTCTCGTTACGATCAACATTTCATTCGTTTCGATGCAGATTTCCTTCTTTTTTATGCTCGTTTTCTCGTTACGATCAATATTTCCTTCATTTCGATGCATATTTACTTCATTTTGATGCTCATTTTCTCGTTACGATCAATATTTCCTTTGTTTCGATGCATATTTCCTTCATTTTGATGCTCCTTTTCTCGTTACGATCAACATTACCTTCGTTTCGATGCATATTTACTTCATTTTGATGTTTCTTTTCTTATTACGATCAACATTTCATTCGTTTTTCGATTTTCAACATTTCATTCGTTTCGATGCAGATTTTCTTCTTTTTTATGCTCGTTTTCTCGTTACGATCAATATTTCCTTCGTTTCGATGCATATTTACTTCATTTCGATGCTCCTTTTCTCGTTACGATCAGCATTTCCTTTGTTTCTATGCATATTTACTTCATTTTGATTCTCGTTTTCTCGTTACGATCAATATTTCCTCCGTTTCGATGCATATTTCCTTCATTTTGATGCTCTTTTTCTCGTTACGATCAACATTCCCTTCGTTTTGATGCATATTTACTTCATTTTGATGTTTCTTTTCTTGTTATGATCAACATTTCATTCATTTCGATTATCAACATTTCATTCGTTTCGATGCAGATTTCCTTCTTTTTTATGCTCGTTTTCTCATTACGATCAATATTTCCTTCATTTCGATGCATATTTACTTCATTTTGATGCTCATTTTCTCGATACGATCTGCATTTCCTTCGTTTCTATGCATATTTACTTCATTTTGATGCTCGTTTTCTCGTTACGATCAATATTTCCTTCGTTTCGATGCATATTTCCTTCGTTTTGATGCTCCTTTTCTCGTTACGATCAACATTTCATTCGTTTCGATGCAGATTTCCTTCTTTTTATGCTCGTTTTCTCGTTACGATCAATATTTCCTTCATTTCGATGCATATTTACTTCATTTTGATGCTCGTTTTCTCGTTACGCTCAATATTTCCTTCGTTTCGATGCATATTTCCTTCGTTTTGATGCTCCTTTTCTCGTTACGATCAACATTTCATTCGTTTCGATGCAGATTTCCTTCTTTTTATGCTCGTTTTCTCGTTACGATCAATATTTCCTTCATTTCGATGCATATTTACTTCATTTTGATGCTCGTTTTCTCGTTACGCTCAATATTTCCTTCGTTTCGATGCATATTTCCGTCATTTTGATGCTCCTTTTCTCGTTACGATCAACATTACCTTCATTTCGATGCATATTTACTTCATTTTGAAGTTCCTTTTCTTGTTACGATCTACATTTTATTCGTTTCGATTATCAACATTTCATTCGTTTCAAAGCAGATTTCCTTCTTTTTGATGCTCATTTTCTCATTACGATCAATATTTCTTTCGTTTCGATGCATATTTACTTCATTTTGATGCTCCTTTTCTCTATACGATCAGCATTTCCTTCGTTTTATGCATATTTACTTCATTTTAATGCTCGTTTTCTCATTACGATCAATATTTCCTTCGTTTCAATGCATATTTCCTTCGTTTTGATGCTCCTTTTCTCGTTACGATCAACATTTCATTCATTTCGATGTAGATTTCCTTCTTTTTTATGCTCGTTTTCTCGTTACGATCAATATTTCCTTCATTTCGATGCATATTTACTTCATTTTGATGCTCATTTTCTCGTTACGATCAATATTTCCTTTGTTTCGATGCATATTTCCTTCATTTTGATGCTCCTTTTCTCGTTACGATCAACATTACCTTCGTTTCGATGCATATTTACTTCATTTTGATGTTCCTTTTCTTATTACGATCAACATTTCATTCGTTTTTCGATTTTCAACATTTCATTCGTTTCGATGCAGATTTCCTTCTTTTTTATGCTCGTTTTCTCGTTACGATCAATATTTCCTTCGTTTCGATGCATATTTACTTCATTTTGATGCTCCTTTTCTCGTTACGATCAGCATTTCCTTTGTTTCTATGCATATTTACTTCATTTTGATTCTCGTTTTCTCGTTACGATCAATATTTCCTCCGTTTCGATGCATATTTCCTTCATTTTGATGCTCTTTTTCTCGTTACGATCAACATTCCTTTCGTTTTGATGCATATTTACTTCATTTTGATGTTTCTTTTCTTGTTATGATCAACATTTCATTCGTTTCGATTATCAACATTTCATTCATTTCGCTGCAGATTTCCTTCTTTTTTATGCTCGTTTTCTCATTACGATCAATATTTCCTTCATTTCGATGCATATTTACTTCATTTTGATGCTCCTTTTCTCGATACGATCTGCATTTCCTTCGTTTCTATGCATATTTACTTCATTTTGATGCTCGTTTTCTCGTTACGATCAATATTTCCTTCGTTTCGATGCATATTTCCTTCGTTTTGATGCTCCTTTTCTCGTTACGATCAACATTTCATTCGTTTCGATGCAGATTTCCTTCTTTTTATGCTCGTTTTCTCATTACGATCAATATTTCCTTCATTTCGATGCATATTTACTTCATTTTGATGCTCGTTTTCTCGTTACGCTCAATATTTCCTGCGTTTCGATGCATATTTCCATCATTTTGATGCTCCTTTTCTCGTTACGATCAACATTACCTTCATTTCGATGCATATTTACTTCATTTTGAAGTTCCTTTTCTTGTTACGATCTACATTTTATTCGTTTCGATTATCAATATTTCATTCGTTTCAATGCAGATTTCCTTCTTTTTGATGCTCATTTTCTCATTACGATCAATATTTCCTTCGTTTTGATGCATATTTACTTCATTTTGATGCTCCTTTTCTTGATACGATCAGCATTTCCTTCGTTTCTATGCATATTTACATCATTTTGATGCTCGTTTTTCTCGTTACGATCAATATTTCCTTCGTTTCGATGCATATTTCCTTCGTTTTGATGCTTTTTTTCTCGTTACGATCAACATTTCCTTTGTTTCGATGCAAATTTTCTTCATTTTGATGCTTGTTTTCTCATTACGATCAATATTTCATTCGTTCCGATGCAGATTTCCTTCTTTTTTATGCTTGTTTTCTCGTTACGATCAATATTTCCTTCATTTCGATGCATATTTACTTCATTTTGATGCTCTTTTTCTCGTTAAGATCAATAATTCCTTCGTTTCGATGCATATTTCCTTCATTTTGATGCTCCTTTTCTCGTTACGATCAACATTGCCTTCGTTTCGATGCATATTTACTTCATTTTGATGTTCCTTTTCTTGTTACGATCAATATTTCATTCGTTTCGATTATCAACATTTCATTCGTTTCGATGCAGATTTCCTTCTTTTTTATGCTTGTTTCTCGTTACGTTCAATATTTCCTTCGTTTCGATGCATATTTACTTAATTCATTTTGATTCTCGTTTTCTCATTACGATCAATTTTTCCTCCGTTTCGATGCATATTTCCTTCATTTTGATGCTCTTTTTCTCGTTACGATCAACATTACCTTCGTTTCAATGCATATTTACTTCATTTTGATGTTCCTGTTCTTGTTACGATCAACATTTTATTCGTTTCGATTATCAACATTTCATTCATTTCGATGCAGATTTCCTTCTTTTTGATGCTCGTTTTCTCGTTCGATCAATATTTCTTTCGTTTTGATGCATATTTACTTTATTTTGATGCTCTTTTTCTTGATACGATCAGCATTTCCTTCGTTTCTATGCATATTTACTTCATTTTGATGCTCGTTTTCTCGTTACAATCAATATTTCCTTTGTTTCGATGCATATTTCTTTCGTTTTGATGCTCCTTTTCTCGTTTCGATGTAGATTTCCTTCTTTTTGATGCTCGTTTTCTCATTACGATCCATATTTCCTTCGTTTAGGTGCATATTTACTTCATTTTGATGATCCTTTTCTCGATACGATCAGCATTTCCATCGTTTCGATGCATATTTACTTCATTTTGATGCTCCTTTTCTCGATACGATCACCATTCCTTCGTTTCTATGCATATTTACTTAATTTTGATGCTAGTTTTCTCGTTACGATCAATATTTCCTTCGTTTCGATGCATATTTCCTTCGTTTTGTTGCTCATTTTCTCGTTACGATCAACATTTCATTCGTTTCGATGTAGATTTCCTTCTTTTTGATGCTCGTTTACTCGTTATGATCAATATTTCCTTTATTTCGATGCATATTTACTTCATTTTGATGCTCGTTTTCTCGTTAAGATCAATATTTTCTTCGTTTCGATGCATATTTCCTTCATTTTGATGCTCCTTTTCTCGTTACGATTAACATTACCTTCGTTTCGATGCATATTTACTTCATTTTGATGTTCCTTTTCTTGATACGATCAACATTTCATTCGTTTCAATTATCAACATTTCATTCATTTCGATGCAGATTTTCTTCTTTTTTATGCTCGTTTTCTCATTACGATCAATATTTCCTTCATTTCGATGCATATTTACTTCATTTTGATACTCGTTTTCTCGTTACTATCAATATTTCCTTCGTTTTGATGCATATTTCCTTCATTTTGATGCTCCTTTTCTCGTTACGATCAACATTACCTTCATTTCGATGCATATTTACTTCATTTTGATGTTCCTTTTCTTGTTACGATCAACATTTTATTCATTTCGATTATCAACATTTCATTCGTTTCGATGCAGATTTCCTTCTTTTTGATGCTCGTTTTCTCGTTAATATCAATATTTTCTTCGTTTCGATTCATATTTACTTTATTTTGATGCTCGTTTTCTCGTTAATATCAGCATTTCCTTCGTTTCGATGCATATTTATTTTATTTTAATTCTCGTTTTCTCGTTACGATTAATATTACCTCCATTTCGATGTATATTTCCTTCATTTTGATGCTCCTTTTCTCGTTACGATCAACATTACCTTCGTTTCGATGCATATTTACTTCATTTTGATGTTCCTTTTCTTGTTACGATCTACATTTCATTCGTTTCGATTATCAACATTTCATTCGTTTCGATGCAAATTTCCTTTATTTTGATGCTCGTTTTCTCATCACGATCAATATTTCCTTCGTTTCTATGCATATTTCCTTCGTTTTGATGCTCCTTTTCTCGTTACGATCAACATTTCATTCGTTTCGATGCAGATTTCCTTCTTTTTATGCTCGTTTTCTCGTTACGATCAATATTTCCTTCATTTCGATACATATTTACTTCATTTTGATGCTCATTTTCTCGTTACGATCAATATTTCCTTCGTTTCGATGCATATTTCCTTCATTTTGATGCTCCTTTTCTCGTTACGATCAATATTACCTTCGTTTCGATGCATATTTACTTCATTTTGATGTTCCTTTTCTTGTTACGATCAACATTTCATTCGTTTTTTGATTTTCAACATTTCATTCGTTTCGATGCAGATTTCCTTCTTTTTTATGCTCATTTTCTCGTTACGATCAATATTTCCTTCGTTTCGATGCATATTTCCTTTATTTTGATGCTCCTTTTCTCGTTACGATCAACATTACCTTCGTTTCGATGCATATTTACTTCATTTTGATGTTCCTTTTCTTGTTACGATCAACATTACATTCGTTTTTCGATTTTCAACATTTCATTCATTTCGATGCAGATTTCCTTCTTTTTTATGCTCGTTTTCTCGTTACGATCAATATTTCCTTCGTTTCGATGCATATTTACTTCATTTTGATGCTTCTTTTCTCGTTACGATCAGCATTTCCTTCGTTTCTATGCATATTTACTTCATTTTGATTCTCGTTTTCTCGTTACGATCAATATTTCCTCCGTTTCGATGCATATTTCCTTCATTTTGATACTCTTTTTCTCGTTACGATCAACATTACCTTCGTTTTGATGCATATTTACTTCATTTTGATGTTTCTTTTCTTGTTATGATCAACATTTCATTCGTTTCGATTATCAACATTTCATTCGTTTCGATGCAGATTTTCTTCTTTTTGATGATCGTTTTCTCGTTACGATCAATATTTCCTTCATTTCGATGCATATTTACTTCATTTTGATGCTCCTTTTCTCGATACGATCAGTATTTCCTTCGTTTCTATGCATATTTACTTCATTTTGATGCTCGTTTTCTCGTTACGATGAATATTTCCTTCGTTTCGATGCATATTTCCTTCATTTTGATGCTCCTTTTCTCGTTACGATCAACATTTCATTCGTTTCGATGCAGATTTCCTTCTTTTTATGCTCGTTTTCTCGTTACGATCAATATTTCCTTCATTTTGATGCATATTTACTTCATTTTGATGCTCGTTATCTCGTTACGCTCAATATTTCCTTCGTTTCGATGCATATTTCTATTATTTTGATGCTCCTTTTCTCGTTACGATCAACATTACCTTCATTTCGATGCATATTTACTTCATTTTGAAGTTCCTTTTCTTGTTACGATCAACAATTTATTCGTTTCGATTATCAACATTTCATTCATTTCAATGCAGATTTCCTTCTTTTTGATGCTCGTTTTCTCATTACGATCAATATTTCCTTCGTTTTGATGCATATTTACTTCATTTTGATGCTCCTTTTCTCGATACGATCAGCATTTCCTTCGTTTCTATGCATATTTACTTCATTTTGATGCTCGTTTTCTCGTTACGATCAATATTTCCTTCGTTTCAATGCATATTTCCTTCATTTTGATGCTCCTTTTCTCGTTACGATCAACATTTCATTCGTTTCGATGCAGATTTCCTTCTTTTTTATGCTCGTTTTCTCGTTACGATCAATATTTCCTTCATTTCGATGCATATTTACTTCATTTTGATGCTCATTTTCTCGTTACGATCAATATTTCCTTTGTTTCGATGCATATTTCCTTCATTTTGATGCTCCTTTTCTCGTTACGATCAACATTACCTTCGTTTCGATGCATATTTACTTCATTTTGATGTTTCTTTTCTTATTACGATCAACATTTCATTCGTTTTTCGATTTTCAACATTTCATTCGTTTCGATGCAGATTTTCTTCTTTTTTATGCTCGTTTTCTCGTTACGATCAATATTTCCTTCGTTTCGATGCATATTTACTTCATTTCGATGCTCCTTTTCTCGTTACGATCAGCATTTCCTTTGTTTCTATGCATATTTACTTCATTTTGATTCTCGTTTTCTCGTTACGATCAATATTTCCTCCGTTTCGATGCATATTTCCTTCATTTTGATGCTCTTTTTCTCGTTACGATCAACATTCCCTTCGTTTTGATGCATATTTACTTCATTTTGATGTTTCTTTTCTTGTTATGATCAACATTTCATTCATTTCGATTATCAACATTTCATTCGTTTCGATGCAGATTTCCTTCTTTTTTATGCTCGTTTTCTCATTACGATCAATATTTCCGTCATTTCGATGCATATTTACTTCATTTTGATGCTCATTTTCTCGATACGATCTGCATTTCCTTCGTTTCTATGCATATTTACTTCATTTTGATGCTCGTTTTCTCGTTACGATCAATATTTCCTTCGTTTCGATGCATATTTCCTTCGTTTTGATGCTCCTTTTCTCGTTACGATCAACATTTCATTCGTTTCGATGCAGATTTCCTTCTTTTTATGCTCGTTTTCTCGTTACGATCAATATTTCCTTCATTTCGATGCATATTTACTTCATTTTGATGCTCGTTTTCTCGTTACGCTCAATATTTCCTTCGTTTCGATGCATATTTCCTTCGTTTTGATGCTCCTTTTCTCGTTACGATCAACATTTCATTCGTTTCGATGCAGATTTCCTTCTTTTTATGCTCGTTTTCTCGTTACGATCAATATTTCCTTCATTTCGATGCATATTTACTTCATTTTGATGCTCGTTTTCTCGTTACGCTCAATATTTCCTTCGTTTCGATGCATATTTCCGTCATTTTGATGCTCCTTTTCTCGTTACGATCAACATTACCTTCATTTCGATGCATATTTACTTCATTTTGAAGTTCCTTTTCTTGTTACGATCTACATTTTATTCGTTTCGATTATCAACATTTCATTCGTTTCAAAGCAGATTTCCTTCTTTTTGATGCTCATTTTCTCATTACGATCAATATTTCTTTCGTTTCGATGCATATTTACTTCATTTTGATGCTCCTTTTCTCTATACGATCAGCATTTCCTTCGTTTTATGCATATTTACTTCATTTTAATGCTCGTTTTCTCATTACGATCAATATTTCCTTCGTTTCAATGCATATTTCCTTCGTTTTGATGCTCCTTTTCTCGTTACGATCAACATTTCATTCATTTCGATGTAGATTTCCTTCTTTTTTATGCTCGTTTTCTCGTTACGATCAATATTTCCTTCATTTCGATGCATATTTACTTCATTTTGATGCTCATTTTCTCGTTACGATCAATATTTCCTTTGTTTCGATGCATATTTCCTTCATTTTGATGCTCCTTTTCTCGTTACGATCAACATTACCTTCGTTTCGATGCATATTTACTTCATTTTGATGTTCCTTTTCTTATTACGATCAACATTTCATTCGTTTTTCGATTTTCAACATTTCATTCGTTTCGATGCAGATTTCCTTCTTTTTTATGCTCGTTTTCTCGTTACGATCAATATTTCCTTCGTTTCGATGCATATTTACTTCATTTTGATGCTCCTTTTCTCGTTACGATCAGCATTTCCTTTGTTTCTATGCATATTTACTTCATTTTGATTCTCGTTTTCTCGTTACGATCAATATTTCCTCCGTTTCGATGCATATTTCCTTCATTTTGATGCTCTTTTTCTCGTTACGATCAACATTCCCTTCGTTTTGATGCATATTTACTTCATTTTGATGTTTCTTTTCTTGTTATGATCAACATTTCATTCGTTTCGATTATCAACATTTCATTCATTTCGATGCAGATTTCCTTCTTTTTTATGCTCGTTTTCTCATTACGATCAATATTTCCTTCATTTCGATGCATATTTACTTCATTTTGATGCTCCTTTTCTCGATACGATCTGCATTTCCTTCGTTTCTATGCATATTTACTTCATTTTGATGCTCGTTTTCTCGTTACGATCAATATTTCCTTCGTTTCGATGCATATTTCCTTCGTTTTGATGCTCCTTTTCTCGTTACGATCAACATTTCATTCGTTTCGATGCAGATTTCCTTCTTTTTATGCTCGTTTTCTCATTACGATCAATATTTCCTTCATTTCGATGCATATTTACTTCATTTTGATGCTCGTTTTCTCGTTACGCTCAATATTTCCTGCGTTTCGATGCATATTTCCATCATTTTGATGCTCCTTTTCTCGTTACGATCAACATTACCTTCATTTCGATGCATATTTACTTCATTTTGAAGTTCCTTTTCTTGTTACGATCTACATTTTATTCGTTTCGATTATCAATATTTCATTCGTTTCAATGCAGATTTCCTTCTTTTTGATGCTCATTTTCTCATTACGATCAATATTTCCTTCGTTTTGATGCATATTTACTTCATTTTGATGCTCCTTTTCTTGATACGATCAGCATTTCCTTCGTTTCTATGCATATTTACATCATTTTGATGCTCGTTTTTCTCGTTACGATCAATATTTCCTTCGTTTCGATGCATATTTCCTTCGTTTTGATGCTTTTTTTCTCGTTACGATCAACATTTCCTTTGTTTCGATGCAAATTTTCTTCATTTTGATGCTTGTTTTCTCATTACGATCAATATTTCATTCGTTCCGATGCAGATTTCCTTCTTTTTTATGCTTGTTTTCTCGTTACGATCAATATTTCCTTCATTTCGATGCATATTTACTTCATTTTGATGCTCTTTTTCTCGTTAAGATCAATAATTCCTTCGTTTCGATGCATATTTCCTTCATTTTGATGCTCCTTTTCTCGTTACGATCAACATTGCCTTCGTTTCGATGCATATTTACTTCATTTTGATGTTCCTTTTCTTGTTACGATCAATATTTCATTCGTTTCGATTATCAACATTTCATTCGTTTCGATGCAGATTTCCTTCTTTTTTATGCTTGTTTCTCGTTACGTTCAATATTTCCTTCGTTTCGATGCATATTTACTTAATTCATTTTGATTCTCGTTTTCTCATTACGATCAATTTTTCCTCCGTTTCGATGCATATTTCCTTCATTTTGATGCTCTTTTTCTCGTTACGATCAACATTACCTTCGTTTCAATGCATATTTACTTCATTTTGATGTTCCTGTTCTTGTTACGATCAACATTTTATTCGTTTCGATTATCAACATTTCATTCATTTCGATGCAGATTTCCTTCTTTTTGATGCTCGTTTTCTCGTTCGATCAATATTTCTTTCGTTTTGATGCATATTTACTTTATTTTGATGCTCTTTTTCTTGATACGATCAGCATTTCCTTCGTTTCTATGCATATTTACTTCATTTTGATGCTCGTTTTCTCGTTACAATCAATATTTCCTTTGTTTCGATGCATATTTCTTTCGTTTTGATGCTCCTTTTCTCGTTTCGATGTAGATTTCCTTCTTTTTGATGCTCGTTTTCTCATTACGATCCATATTTCCTTCGTTTAGGTGCATATTTACTTCATTTTGATGATCCTTTTCTCGATACGATCAGCATTTCCATCGTTTCGATGCATATTTACTTCATTTTGATGCTCCTTTTCTCGATACGATCACCATTCCTTCGTTTCTATGCATATTTACTTAATTTTGATGCTAGTTTTCTCGTTACGATCAATATTTCCTTCGTTTCGATGCATATTTCCTTCGTTTTGTTGCTCATTTTCTCGTTACGATCAACATTTCATTCGTTTCGATGTAGATTTCCTTCTTTTTGATGCTCGTTTACTCGTTATGATCAATATTTCCTTTATTTCGATGCATATTTACTTCATTTTGATGCTCGTTTTCTCGTTAAGATCAATATTTTCTTCGTTTCGATGCATATTTCCTTCATTTTGATGCTTCTTTTCTCGTTACGATTAACATTACCTTCGTTTCGATGCATATTTACTTCATTTTGATGTTCCTTTTCTTGATACGATCAACATTTCATTCGTTTCAATTATCAACATTTCATTCATTTCGATGCAGATTTTCTTCTTTTTTATGCTCGTTTTCTCATTACGATCAATATTTCCTTCATTTCGATGCATATTTACTTCATTTTGATACTCGTTTTCTCGTTACTATCAATATTTCCTTCGTTTTGATGCATATTTCCTTCATTTTGATGCTCCTTTTCTCGTTACGATCAACATTACCTTCATTTCGATGCATATTTACTTCATTTTGATGTTCCTTTTCTTGTTACGATCAACATTTTATTCATTTCGATTATCAACATTTCATTCGTTTCGATGCAGATTTCCTTCTTTTTGATGCTCGTTTTCTCGTTAATATCAATATTTTCTTCGTTTCGATTCATATTTACTTTATTTTGATGCTCGTTTTCTCGTTAATATCAGCATTTCCTTCGTTTCGATGCATATTTATTTTATTTTAATTCTCGTTTTCTCGTTACGATTAATATTACCTCCATTTCGATGCATATTTCCTTCATTTTGATGCTCCTTTTCTCGTTACGATCAACATTACCTTCGTTTCGATGCATATTTACTTCATTTTGATGTTCCTTTTCTTGTTACGATCTACATTTCATTCGTTTCGATTATCAACATTTCATTCGTTTCGATGCAAATTTCCTTTATTTTGATGCTCGTTTTCTCATCACGATCAATATTTCCTTCGTTTCTATGCATATTTCCTTCGTTTTGATGCTCCTTTTCTCGTTACGATCAACATTTCATTCGTTTCGATGCAGATTTCCTTCTTTTTATGCTCGTTTTCTCGTTACGATCAATATTTCCTTCATTTCGATACATATTTACTTCATTTTGATGCTCATTTTCTCGTTACGATCAATATTTCCTTCGTTTCGATGCATATTTCCTTCATTTTGATGCTCCTTTTCTCGTTACGATCAATATTACCTTCGTTTCGATGCATATTTACTTCATTTTGATGTTCCTTTTCTTGTTACGATCAAAATTTCATTCGTTTTTTGATTTTCAACATTTCATTCGTTTCTATGCAGATTTCCTTCTTTTTTATGCTCATTTTCTCGTTACGATCAATATTTCCTTCGTTTCGATGCATATTTCCTTTATTTTGATGCTCCTTTTCTCGTTACGATCAACATTACCTTCGTTTCGATGCATATTTACTTCATTTTGATGTTCCTTTTCTTGTTACGATCAACATTACATTCGTTTTTCGATTTTCAACATTTCATTCATTTCGATGCAGATTTCCTTCTTTTTTATGCTCGTTTTCTCGTTACGATCAATATTTCCTTCGTTTCGATGCATATTTACTTCATTTTGATGCTTCTTTTCTCGTTACGATCAGCATTTCCTTCGTTTCTATGCATATTTACTTCATTTTGATTCTCGTTTTCTCGTTACGATCAATATTTCCTCCGTTTCGATGCATATTTCCTTCATTTTGATACTCTTTTTCTCGTTACGATCAACATTACCTTCGTTTTGATGCATATTTACTTCATTTTGATGTTTCTTTTCTTGTTATGATCAACATTTCATTCGTTTCGATTATCAACATTTCATTCGTTTCGATGCAGATTTTCTTCTTTTTGATGATCGTTTTCTCGTTACGATCAATATTTCCTTCATTTCGATGCATATTTACTTCATTTTGATGCTCCTTTTCTCGATACGATCAGTATTTCCTTCGTTTCTATGCATATTTACTTCATTTTGATGCTCGTTTTCTCGTTACGATCAATATTTCCTTCGTTTCGATGCATATTTCCTTCATTTTGATGCTCCTTTTCTCGTTACGATCAACATTTCATTCGTTTCGATGCAGATTTCCTTCTTTTTATGCTCGTTTTCTCGTTACGATCAATATTTCCTTCATTTTGATGCATATTTACTTCATTTTGATGCTCGTTATCTCGTTACGCTCAATATTTCCTTCGTTTCGATGCATATTTCTATTATTTTGATGCTCCTTTTCTCGTTACGATCAACATTACCTTCATTTCGATGCATATTTACTTCATTTTGAAGTTCCTTTTCTTGTTACGATCAACAATTTATTCGTTTCGATTATCAACATTTCATTCATTTCAATGCAGATTTCCTTCTTTTTGATGCTCGTTTTCTCATTACGATCAATATTTCCTTCGTTTTGATGCATATTTACTTCATTTTGATGCTCCTTTTCTCGATACGATCAGCATTTCCTTCGTTTCTATGCATATTTACTTCATTTTGATGCTCGTTTTCTCGTTACGATCAATATTTCCTTCGTTTCAATGCATATTTCCTTCATTTTGATGCTCCTTTTCTCGTTACGATCAACATTTCATTCGTTTCGATGCAGATTTCCTTCTTTTTTATGCTCGTTTTCTCGTTACGATCAATATTTCCTTCATTTCGATGCATATTTACTTCATTTTGATGCTCATTTTCTCGTTACGATCAATATTTCCTTTGTTTCGATGCATATTTCCTTCATTTTGATGCTCCTTTTCTCGTTACGATCAACATTACCTTCGTTTCGATGCATATTTACTTCATTTTGATGTTTCTTTTCTTATTACGATCAACATTTCATTCGTTTTTCGATTTTCAACATTTCATTCGTTTCGATGCAGATTTTCTTCTTTTTTATGCTCGTTTTCTCGTTACGATCAATATTTCCTTCGTTTCGATGCATATTTACTTCATTTCGATGCTCCTTTTCTCGTTACGATCAGCATTTCCTTTGTTTCTATGCATATTTACTTCATTTTGATTCTCGTTTTCTCGTTACGATCAATATTTCCTCCGTTTCGATGCATATTTCCTTCATTTTGATGCTCTTTTTCTCGTTACGATCAACATTCCCTTCGTTTTGATGCATATTTACTTCATTTTGATGTTTCTTTTCTTGTTATGATCAACATTTCATTCATTTCGATTATCAACATTTCATTCGTTTCGATGCAGATTTCCTTCTTTTTTATGCTCGTTTTCTCATTACGATCAATATTTCCTTCATTTCGATGCATATTTACTTCATTTTGATGCTCATTTTCTCGATACGATCTGCATTTCCTTCGTTTCTATGCATATTTACTTCATTTTGATGCTCGTTTTCTCGTTACGATCAATATTTCCTTCGTTTCGATGCATATTTCCTTCGTTTTGATGCTCCTTTTCTCGTTACGATCAACATTTCATTCGTTTCGATGCAGATTTCCTTCTTTTTATGCTCGTTTTCTCGTTACGATCAATATTTCCTTCATTTCGATGCATATTTACTTCATTTTGATGCTCGTTTTCTCGTTACGCTCAATATTTCCTTCGTTTCGATGCATATTTCCTTCGTTTTGATGCTCCTTTTCTCGTTACGATCAACATTTCATTCGTTTCGATGCAGATTTCCTTCTTTTTATGCTCGTTTTCTCGTTACGATCAATATTTCCTTCATTTCGATGCATATTTACTTCATTTTGATGCTCGTTTTCTCGTTACGCTCAATATTTCCTTCGTTTCGATGCATATTTCCGTCATTTTGATGCTCCTTTTCTCGTTACGATCAACATTACCTTCATTTCGATGCATATTTACTTCATTTTGAAGTTCCCTTTCTTGTTACGATCTACATTTTATTCGTTTCGATTATCAACATTTCATTCGTTTCAAAGCAGATTTCCTTCTTTTTGATGCTCATTTTCTCATTACGATCAATATTTCTTTCGTTTCGATGCATATTTACTTCATTTTGATGCTCCTTTTCTCTATACGATCAGCATTTCCTTCGTTTTATGCATATTTACTTCATTTTAATGCTCGTTTTCTCATTACGATCAATATTTCCTTCGTTTCAATGCATATTTCCTTCATTTTGATGCTCCTTTTCTCGTTACGATCAACATTTCATTCGTTTCGATGCAGATTTCCTTCTTTTTTATGCTCGTTTTCTCGTTACGATCAATATTTCCTTCATTTCGATGCATATTTACATCATTTTGATGCTCATTTTCTCGTTACGATCAATATTTCCTTTGTTTCGATGCATATTTCCTTCATTTTGATGCTCCTTTTCTCGTTACGATCAACATTACCTTCGTTTCGATGCATATTTACTTCATTTTGATGTTCCTTTTCTTATTACGATCAACATTTCATTCGTTTTTCGATTTTCAACATTTCATTCGTTTCGATGCAGATTTCCTTCTTTTTTATGCTCGTTTTCTCGTTACGATCAATATTTCCTTCGTTTCGATGCATATTTACTTCATTTTGATGCTCTTTTTCTCGTTACGATCAGCATTTCCTTTGTTTCTATGCATATTTACTTCATTTTGATTCTCGTTTTCTCGTTACGATCAATATTTCCTCCGTTTCGATGCATATTTCCTTCATTTTGATGCTCTTTTTCTCGTTACGATCAACATTCCCTTCGTTTTGATGCATATTTACTTCATTTTGATGTTTCTTTTCTTGTTATGATCAACATTTCATTCGTTTCTATTATCAACATTTCATTCATTTCGATGCAGATTTCCTTCTTTTTTATGCTCGTTTTCTCATTACGATCAATATTTCCTTCATTTCGATGCATATTTACTTCATTTTGATGCTCCTTTTCTCGATACGATCTGCATTTCCTTCGTTTCTATGCATATTTACTTCATTTTGATGCTCGTTTTCTCGTTACGATCAATATTTCCTTCGTTTCGATGCATATTTCCTTCGTTTTGATGCTCCTTTTCTCGTTACGATCAACATTTCATTCGTTTCGATGCAGATTTCCTTCTTTTTATGCTCGTTTTCTCATTACGATCAATATTTCCTTCATTTCGATGCATATTTACTTCATTTTGATGCTCGTTTTCTCGTTACGCTCAATATTTCCTTCGTTTCGATGCATATTTCCATCATTTTGATGCTCCTTTTCTCGTTACGATCAACATTACCTTCATTTCGATGCATATTTACTTCATTTTGAAGTTCCTTTTCTTGTTACGATCTACATTTTATTCGTTTCGATTATCAATATTTCATTCGTTTCAATGCAGATTTCCTTCTTTTTGATGCTCATTTTCTCATTACGATCAATATTTCCTTCGTTTTGATGCATATTTACTTCATTTTGATGCTCCTTTTCTTGATACGATCAGCATTTCCTTCGTTTCTATGCATATTTACATCATTTTGATGATCGTTTTTCTCGTTACGATCAATATTTCCTTCGTTTCGATGCATATTTTCTTCGTTTTGATGCTTTTTTTCTCGTTACGATCAACATTTCCTTTGTTTCGATGCAAATTTTCTTCATTTTGATGCTTGTTTTCTCATTACGATCAATATTTCATTCGTTCCGATGCAGATTTCCTTCTTTTTTATGCTTGTTTTCTCGTTACGATCAATATTTCCCTCATTTCGATGCATATTTACTTCATTTTGATGCTCTTTTTCTCGTTAAGATCAATAATTCCTTCGTTTCGATGCATATTTCCTTCATTTTGATGCTCCTTTTCTCGTTACGATAACATTGCCTTCGTTTCGATGCATATTTACTTCATTTTGATGTTCCTTTTCTTGTTACGATCAATATTTCATTCGTTTCGATTATCAACATTTCATTCGTTTCGATGCAGATTTCCTTCTTTTTTATGCTTGTTTCTCGTTACGTTCAATATTTCCTTCGTTTCGATGCATATTTACTTAATTCATTTTGATTCTCGTTTTCTCATTACGATCAATTTTTCCTCCGTTTCGATGCATATTTCCTTCATTTTGATGCTCTTTTTCTCGTTACGATCAACATTACCTTCGTTTCAATGCATATTTACTTCATTTTGATGTTCCTGTTCTTGTTACGATCAACATTTTATTCGTTTCGATTATCAACATTTCATTCATTTCAATGCAGATTTCCTTCTTTTTGATGCTCGTTTTCTCGTTCGATCAATATTTCTTTCGTTTTGATGCATATTTACTTTATTTTGATGCTCTTTTTCTTGATACGATCAGCATTTCCTTCGTTTCTATGCATATTTACTTCATTTTGATGCTCGTTTTCTCGTTACAATCAATATTTCCTTTGTTTCGATGCATATTTCTTTCGTTTTGATGCTCCTTTTCTCGTTTCGATGTAGATTTCCTTCTTTTTGATGCTCGTTTTCTCATTACGATCCATATTTCCTTCGTTTAGGTGCATATTTACTTCATTTTGATGATCCTTTTCTCGATACGATCAGCATTTCCATCGTTTCGATGCATATTTACTTCATTTTGATGCTCCTTTTCTCGATACGATCACCATTCCTTCGTTTCTATGCATATTTACTTAATTTTGATGCTAGTTTTCTCGTTACGATCAATATTTCCTTCGTTTCGATGCATATTTCCTTCGTTTTGTTGCTCATTTTCTCGTTACGATCAACATTTCATTCGTTTCGATGTAGATTTCCTTCTTTTTGATGCTCGTTTACTCGTTATGATCAATATTTCCTTTATTTCGATGCATATTTACTTCATTTTGATGCTCGTTTTCTCGTTAAGATCAATATTTTCTTCGTTTCGATGCATATTTCCTTCATTTTGATGCTCCTTTTCTCGTTACGATTAACATTACCTTCGTTTCGATGCATATTTACTTCATTTTGATGTTCCTTTTCTTGATACGATCAACATTTCATTCGTTTCAATTATCAACATTTCATTCATTTCGATGCAGATTTTCTTCTTTTTTATGCTCGTTTTCTCATTACGATCAATATTTCCTTCATTTCGATGCATATTTACTTCATTTTGATACTCGTTTTCTCGTTACTATCAATATTTCCTTCGTTTTGATGCATATTTCCTTCATTTTGATGCTCCTTTTCTCGTTACGATCAACATTACCTTCATTTCGATGCATATTTACTTCATTTTGATGTTCCTTTTCTTGTTACGATCAACATTTTATTCATTTCGATTATCAACATTTCATTCGTTTCGATGCAGATTTCCTTCTTTTTGATGCTCGTTTTCTCGTTAATATCAATATTTTCTTCGTTTCGATTCATATTTACTTTATTTTGATGCTCGTTTTCTAGTTAATATCAGCATTTCCTTCGTTTCGATGCATATTTATTTTATTTTAATTCTCGTTTTCTCGTTACGATTAATATTACCTCCATTTTGATGCATATTTCCTTCATTTTGATGCTCCTTTTCTCGTTACGATCAACATTACCTTCGTTTCGATGCATATTTACTTCATTTTGATGTTCCTTTTCTTGTTACGATCTACATTTCATTCGTTTCGATTATCAACATTTCATTCGTTTCGATGCAAATTTCCTTTATTTTGATGCTCGTTTTCTCATCACGATCAATATTTCTTTCGTTTCTATGCATATTTCCTTCGTTTTGATGCTCCTTTTCTCGTTACGATCAACATTTCATTCGTTTCGATGCAGATTTCCTTCTTTTTTATGCTCGTTTTCTCGTTACGATCAATATTTCCTTCATTTCGATACATATTTACTTCATTTTGATGCTCATTTTCTCGTTACGATCAATATTTCCTTCGTTTCGATGCATATTTTCTTCATTTTGATGCTCCTTTTCTCGTTACGATCAATATTACCTTCGTTTCGATGCATATTTACTTCATTTTGATGTTCCTTTTCTTGTTACGATCAACATTTCATTCGTTTTTTGATTTTCAACATTTCATTCGTTTCGATGCAGATTTCCTTCTTTTTTATGCTCGTTTTCTCGTTACGATCAATATTTCCTTCGTTTCGATGCATATTTCCTTTATTTTGATGCTCCTTTTCTTGTTACGATCAACATTACCTTCGTTTCGATGCATATTTACTTCATTTTGATGTTCCTTTTCTTGTTACGATCAACATTACATTCGTTTTTCGATTTTCAACATTTCATTCATTTCGATGCAGATTTCCTTCTTTTTTATGCTCGTTTTCTCGTTACGATCAATATTTCCTTCGTTTCGATGCATATTTACTTCATTTTGATGCTTCTTTTCTCGTTACGATCAGCATTTCCTTCGTTTCTATGTATATTTACTTCATTTTGATTCTCGTTTTCTCGTTACGATCAATATTTCCTCCGTTTCGATGCCTATTTCCTTCATTTTGATACTCTTTTTCTCGTTACGATCAACATTACCTTCGTTTTGATGCATATTTACTTCATTTTGATGTTTCTTTTCTTGTTATGATCAACATTTCATTCGTTTCGATTATCAACATTTCATTCGTTTCGATGCAGATTTTCTTCTTTTTGATGATCGTTTTCTCGTTACGATCAATATTTCCTTCATTTCGATGCATATTTACTTCATTTTGATGCTCCTTTTCTCGATACGATCAGTATTTCCTTCGTTTCTATGCATATTTACTTCATTTTGATGCTCGTTTTCTCGTTACGATCAATATTTCCTTCGTTTCGATGCATATTTCCTTCATTTTGATGCTCCTTTTCTCGTTACGATCAACATTTCATTCGTTTCGATGCATATTTCCTTCTTTTTATGCTCGTTTTCTCGTTACGATCAATATTTCCTTCATTTTGATGCATATTTACTTCATTTTGATGCTCGTTATCTCGTTACGCTCAATATTTCCTTCGTGTCGATGCATATTTCCATTATTTTGATGCTCCTTTTCTCGTTACGATCAACATTACCTTCATTTCGATGCATATTTACTTCATTTTGAAGTTCCTTTTCTTGTTACGATCAATATTTTATTCGTTTCGATTATCAACATTTCATTCATTTCAATGCAGATTTCCTTCTTTTTGATGCTCGTTTTCTCATTACGATCAATATTTCCTTCGTTTTGATGCATATTTACTTCATTTTGATGCTCCTTTTCTCGATACAATCAGCATTTCCTTCGTTTCTATGCATATTTACTTCATTTTGATGCTCGTTTTCTCGTTACGATCAATATTTCCTTCGTTTCAATGCATATTTCCTTCATTTTGATGCTCCTTTTCTCGTTACGATCAACATTTTATTCGTTTCGATGCAGATTTTCTTCTTTTTTATGCTCGTTTTCTCGTTACGATCAATATTTCCTTCGTTTCGATGCATATTTACTTCATTTCGATGCTCCTTTTCTCGTTACGATCAGCATTTCCTTTGTCTCTATGCATATTTACTTCATTTTGATTCTCGTTTTCTCGTTACGATCAATATTTCCTCCGTTTCGATGCATATTTCCTTCATTTTGATGCTCTTTTTCTCGTTACGATCAACATTCCCTTCGTTTTGATGCATATTTACTTCATTTTGATGTTTCTTTTCTTGTTATGATCAACATTTCATTCGTTTCGATTATCAACATTTCATTCGTTTCGATGCAGATTTCCTTCTTTTTTATGCTCGTTTTCTCATTACGATCAATATTTCCTTCATTTCGATGCATATTTACTTCATTTTGATGCTCCTTTTCTCGATACGATCTGCATTTCCTTCGTTTCTATGCATATTTACTTTATTTTGATGCTCGTTTTCTCGTTACGATCAATATTTCCTTCGTTTCGATGCATATTTCCTTCGTTTTGATGCTCCTTTTCTCGTTACGATCAACATTTCATTCGTTTCGATGCAGATTTCCTTCTTTTTATGCTCGTTTTCTCGTTACGATCAATATTTCCTTCATTTCGATGCATATTTACTTCATTTTGATGCTCGTTTTCTCGTTACGCTCAATATTTCCTTCGTTTCGATGCATATTTCCTTCGTTTTGATGCTCCTTTTCATGTTACGATCAACATTTCATTCGTTTCGATGCAGATTTCCTTCTTTTTATGCTCGTTTTCTCGTTACGATCAATATTTCCTTCATTTCGATGCATATTTACTTCATTTTGATGCTCGTTTTCTCGTTACGCTCAATATTTCCTTCGTTTCGATGCATATTTCCATCATTTTGATGCTCTTTTTCTCGTTACGATCAACATTACCTTCATTTCGATGCATATTTACTTCATTTTGAAGTTCCTTTTCTTGTTACGATCTACATTTTATTCGTTTCGATTATCAACATTTCATTCGTTTCAATGCAGATTTCCTTCTTTTTGATGCTCATTTTCTCATTACGATCAATATTTCTTTCGTTTCGATGCATATTTACTTCATTTTGATGCTCCTTTTCTCTATACGATCAGCATTTCCTTCGTTTTATGCATATTTACTTCATTTTAATGCTCGTTTTCTCATTACGATCAATATTTCCTTCGTTTCAATGCATATTTCCTTCGTTTTGATGCTCCTTTTCTCGTTACGATCAACATTTCATTCGTTTCGATGTAGATTTCCTTCTTTTTTATGCTCGTTTTCTCGTTACGATCAATATTTCCTTCATTTCGATGCATATTTACTTCATTTTGATGCTCATTTTCTCGTTACGATCAATATTTCCTTTGTTTCGATGCATATTTCCTTCATTTTGATGCTCCTTTTCTCGTTACGATCAACATTACCTTCGTTTCGATGCATATTTACTTCATTTTGATGTTCCTTTTCTTATTACGATCAACATTTCATTCGTTTTTCGATTTTCAACATTTCATTCGTTTAGATGCAGATTTCCTTCTTTTTTATGCTCGTTTTCTCGTTACGATCAATATTTCCTTCGCTTCGATGCATATTTACTTCATTTTGATGCTCATTTTCTCGTTACGATCAGCATTTCCTTTGTTTCTATGCATATTTACTTCATTTTGATTCTCGTTTTCTCGTTACGATCAATATTTCCTCCGTTTCGGTGCATATTTCCTTCATTTTGATGCTCTTTTTCTCGTTACGATCAACATTCCCTTCGTTTTGATGCATATTTACTTCATTTTGATGTTTCTTTTCTTGTTATGATCAACATTTCATTCGTTTCGATTATCAACATTTCATTCGTTTCGATGCAGATTTCCTTCTTTTTTATGCTCGTTTTCTCATTACGATCAATATTTCCATCATTTCGATGCATATTTACTTCATTTTGATGCTCCTTTTCTCGATACGATCTGCATTTCCTTCGTTTCTATGCGTATTTACTTCATTTTGATGCTCGTTTTCTCGTTACGATCAATATTTCCTTCGTTTCGATGCATATTTCCTTCGTTTTGATGCTCCTTTTCTCGTTACGATCAACATTTCATTCGTTTCGATGCAGATTTCCTTCTTTTTATGCTCGTTTTCTCATTACGATCAATATTTCCTTCATTTCGATGCATATTTACTTCATTTTGATGCTCGTTTTCTCGTTACGCTCAATATTTCCTTCGTTTCGATGCATATTTCCATCATTTTGATGCTCCTTTTCTCGTTACGATCAACATTACCTTCATTTCGATGCATATTTACTTCATTTTGAAGTTCCTTTTCTTGTTACGATCTACATTTTATTCGTTTCGATTATCAACATTTCATTCGTTTCAATGCAGATTTCCTTCTTTTTGATGCTCATTTTCTCATTACGATCAATATTTCCTTCGTTTTGATGCATATTTACTTCATTTTGATGCTCCTTTTCTTGATACGATCAGCATTTCCTTCGTTTCTATGCATATTTACTTCATTTTGATGCTCGTTTTTCTCGTTACGATCAATATTTCCTTCGTTTCGATGCATATTTCCTTCGTTTTGATGTTTTTTTTCTCGTTACGATCAACATTTCCTTTGTTTCGATGCAAATTTTCTTCATTTTGATGCTCGTTTTCTCATTACGATCAATATTTCATTCGTTCCGATGCAGATTTCCTTCTTTTTTATGCTTGTTTTCTCGTTACGATCAATATTTCCTTCATTTCGATGCATATTTACTTCATTTTGATGCTCTTTTTCTCGTTAAGATCAATAATTCCTTCGTTTCGATGCATATTTCCTTCATTTTGATGCTCCTTTTCTCGTTACGATCAACATTGCCTTCGTTTCGATGCATATTTACTTCATTTTGATGTTCCTTTTCTTGTTGCGATCAATATTTCATTCGTTTCGATTATCAACATTTCATTCGTTTCGATGCAGATTTCCTTCTTTTTTATGCTCGTTTCTCGTTACGATCAATATTTCCTTCGTTTCGATGCATATTTACTTAATTCATTTTGATTCTCGTTTTCTCGTTACGATCAATTTTTCCTCCGTTTCGATGCATATTTCCTTCATTTTGATGCTCTTTTTCTCGTTACGATCAACATTACCTTCGTTTCAATGCATATTTACTTCATTTTGATGTTCCTGTTCTTGTAACGATCAACATTTTATTAGTTTCGATTATCAACATTTCATTCATTTCGATGCAGATTTCCTTCTTTTTGATGCTCGTTTTCTCGTTCGATCAATATTTCTTTCGTTTTGATGCATATTTACTTTATTTTGATGCTCTTTTTCTTGATACGATCAGCATTTCCTTCGTTTCTATGCATATTTATTTCATTTTGATGCTCGTTTTCTCGTTACAATCAATATTTCCTTTGTTTCGGTGCATATTTCTTTCGTTTTGATGCTCCTTTTCTCGTTTCGATGTAGATTTCCTTCTTTTTGATGCTCGTTTTCTCATTACGATCCATATTTCCTTCGTTTAGGTGCATATTTACTTTATTTTGATGCTCCTTTTCTCGATACGATCAGCATTTCCATCGTTTCGATGCATATTTACTTCATTTTGATGCTCCTTTTCTCGATACGATCACCATTCCTTCGTTTCTATGCATATTTACTTCATTTTGATGCTAGTTTTCTCGTTACGATCAATATTTCCTTCATTTCGATGCATATTTCCTTCGTTTTGTTGCTCATTTTCTCGTTACGATCAACATTTCATTCGTTTCGATGTAGATTTCCTTCTTTTTGATGCTCGTTTACTCGTTACGATCAATATTTCCTTTATTTCGATGCATATTTACTTCATTTTGATGCTCGTTTTCTCGTTAAGATCAATATTTTCTTCGTTTCGATGCATATTTCCTTCATTTTGATGCTCCTTTTCTCGTTACGATTAACATTACCTTCGTTTCGATGCATATTTACTTCATTTTGATGTTCCTTTTCTTGATACGATCAACATTTCATTCGTTTCAATTATCAACATTTCATTCATTTCGATGCAGATTTTCTTCTTTTTTATGCTCGTTTTCTCATTACGATCAATATTTCCTTCATTTCGATGCATATTTACTTTATTTTGATACTCGTTTTCTCGTTACGATCAATATTTCCTTCGTTTCGATGCATATTTCCTTCATTTTGATGCTCCTTTTCTCGTTACGATCAACATTACCTTTATTTTGATGCATATTTACTTCATTTTGATGTTCCTTTTCTTGTTACGATCAACATTTTATTCATTTCGATTATCAACATTTCATTCGTTTCGATGCAGATTTCCTTCTTTTTGATGCTCGTTTTCTCGTTAATATCAATATTTTCTTCGTTTCGATGCATATATACTTTATTTTGATGCTCGTTTTCTCGTTAATATCAGCATTTCCTTCGTTTCGATGCATATTTATTTTATTTTAATTCTCATTTTCTCGTTACGATTAATATTACCTCCAGTTCGATGCATATTTCCTTCATTTTGATGCTCCTTTTCTCGTTACGATCAACATTACCTTCGTTTCGATGCATATTTACTTCATTTTGATGTTCCTTTTCTTGTTACGATCTACATTTCATTCGTTTCGATTATCAACATTTCATTCGTTTCGATGCAAATTTCCTTCTTTTTGATGCTCGTTTTCTCATTACGATCAATATTTCCTTCGTTTCTATGCATATTTCCTTCGTTTTGATGCTCCTTTTCTCGTTTTACGATCAACATTTCATTCGTTTCGATGCAGATTTCTTCTTTTTTATGCTCGTTTTCTCGTTACGATCAATATTTCCTTCATTTCGATACATATTTACTTCATTTTGATGCTCATTTTCTCGTTACGATCAATATTTCCTTCGTTTCGATGCATATTCTCTTCATTTTGATGCTCCTTTTCTCGTTACGATCAATATTACTTTGTTTAGTTTCGATGCATATTTACTTCATTTTGATGTTCCTTTTCTTGTTACGATCAACATTTCATTCGTTTTTTGATTTTCAACATTTCATTCGTTTCGATGCAGATTTCCTTCTTTTTTATGCTCGTTTTCTCGTTACGATCAATATTTCCTTCGTTTCGATGCATATTT
>CM042955.1:50492456-50694758 GCA_023678885.1 Pogostemon cablin
TTTTGATGCTCCTTTTCTCGTTACGATCAACATTACCTTCGTTTCAATGCATATTTACTTCATTTTGATGTTCCTGTTCTTGTTACGATCAACATTTTATTCATTTCGATTATCAACATTTCATTCATTTCGATGCAGATTTCCTTCTTTTTGATGCTCGTTTTCTCGTTCGATCAATATTTCTTTCGTTTCGATGCATATTTACTTTATTTTGATGCTCTTTTTCTTGATACGATCAGCATTTCCTTCGTTTCTATGCATATTTACTTCATTTTGATGCTCGTTTTCTCGTTACAATCAATATTTCCTTTGTTTTGATGCATATTTCTTTCGTTTTGATGCTCCTTTTCTCGTTTCGATGTAGATTTCCTTCTTTTTGATGCTCGTTTTCTCATTACGATCCATATTTCCTTCGTTTAGGTGCATATTTACTTCATTTTGATGCTCCTTTTCTCGATACGATCAGCATTTCCATCATTTCGATGCATATTTACTTCATTTTGATGCTCCTTTTCTCGATACGATCACCATTCCTTCGTTTCTATGCATATTTACTTCATTTTGATGCTAGTTTTCTCGTTACGATCAATATTTCCTTCGTTTCGATGCATATTTCCTTCGTTTTGTTGCTCATTTTCTCGTTACGATCAACATTTCATTCGTTTCGATGTAGATTTCCTTCTTTTTGATGCTCGTTTACTCGTTACGATCAATATTTCCTTTATTTCGATGCATATTTACTTCATTTTGATGCTCGTTTTCTCGTTAAGATCAATATTTTCTTCGTTTCGATGCATATTTCCTTCATTTTGATGCTCCTTTTCTCGTTACGATTAACATTACCTTCGTTTCGATGCATATTTACTTCATTTTGATGTTCCTTTTCTTGATACGATCAACATTTCATTCGTTTCAATTATCAACATTTCATTCATTTCGATGCAGATTTTCTTCTTTTTTATGCTCTTTTTCTCATTACGATCAATATTTCCTTCATTTCGATGCATATTTACTTCATTTTGATACTCGTTTTCTCGTTACGATCAATATTTCCTTCGTTTCGATGCATATTTCCTTCATTTTGATGCTCCTTTTCTCGTTACGATCAACATTACCTTCATTTCGATGCATATTTACTTCATTTTGATGTTCCTTTTCTTGTTACGATCAACATTTTATTCGTTTCGATTATCAACATTTCATTCGTTTCGATGCAGATTTCCTTCTTTTTGATGCTCGTTTTCTCGTTAATATCAATATTTTCTTCGTTTCGATGCATATTTACTTTATTTTGATGCTCGTTTTCTCGTTAATATCAGCATTTCCTTCGTTTCGATGCATATTTATTTTATTTTAATTCTCGTTTTCTCGTTACGATTAATATTACCTCCATTTCGACGTATATTTCCTTCATTTTGATGCTCCTTTTCTCGTTACGATCAACATTACCTTCGTTTCGATGCATATTTACTTCATTTTGATGTTTCTTTTCTTGTTACGATCTACATTTCATTCGTTTCGATTATCAACATTTCATTCGTTTCGATGCAAATTTCCTTCTTTTTGATGCTCGTTTTCTCATTACGATCAATATTTCCTTCGTTTCTATGCATATTTCCTTCGTTTTGATGCTCCTTTTCTCATTACGATCAACATTTCATTCGTTTCGATGCAGATTTCCTTCTTTTTTATGCTCGTTTTCTCGTTACGATCAATATTTCCTTCATTTCGATGCATATTTCCTTCATTTTGATGCTCCTTTTCTCGTTACGATCAATATTACCTTCGTTTCGATGCATATTTACTTCATTTTGATGTTCCTTTTCTTGTTACGATCAACATTTCATTCGTTTTTCGATTTTCAACATTTCATTCGTTTCGATGCAGATTTCCTTCTTTTTTATGCTCGTTTTCTCGTTACGATCAATATTTCCTTCGTTTCGATGCATAAATACTTTATTTTGATGCTCCTTTTCTCGATACGATCAGCATTTCCTTCGTTTCTATGCATATTTACTTCATTTTGATGCTCATTTTCTCATTACGATCAATATTTCCTTCGTTTCGATGCATATTTCCTTCATTTTGATGCTCCTTTTCTCGTTACGATCAATATTTCCTTCGTTTCGATGCATATTTTCTTTATTTTGATGCTCGTTTTCTCATTACGATCAATATTTCATTCGTTTCGATGCAGATTTCTTTTTTTATGCTCGTTTTCTCGTTACGATCAATATTTTCTTCATTTCGATGTATATTTACTTTATTTTGATGCTCGTTTTCTCATTACGATCAATAATTCATTCGTTTCGATGCATATTTCCTTCATTTTGATGCTCCTTTTCTCGTTACGATCAACATTACCTTCGTTTCGATGCATAATTACTACATTTTGATGTTCATTTTCTTGTTACGATAAACATTTCATTCGTTTCGATTATCAACATTTCATTCATTTCGACGCAGATTTCCTTATTTTTTATGCTCGTTTTCTCGTTACGATCAATATTTCCTTCGTTTCCATGCATATTTACTTTATTTTGATGCTCCTTTTCTCGTTACGATCAGTATTTCCTTTGTATCTATACATATTTACTTTATTTTGATAATCGTTTTCTCGTTACGATCAATATTTATTTCGTTTCAATGCATATTTCCTTTATTTTGATGCTCCTTTTCTCGTTACGATCAACATTACCTTTGTTTCGATGCATATTTACTACATTTTGATGTTCCTTTTCTTGTTACGATCAACATTTAATTCGTTTCGATTATCAACATTTCAATCATTTCGATGCAGATTTCCTTCTTTTTGATGCTCGTTTTCTCGTTACGATCAATATTTCCTTCGTTTCGATGCATATTTCCTTCATTTTGATGCTCCTTTTCTCGTTACGATCAACATTACCTTTGTTTCGATGCATATTTACTTCATTTTGATGTTTCTTTTCTTGTTACGATCAACATTTCATTCGTTTTTCGATTTTCAACATTTCATTCGTTTCGATGCAGATTTCCTTCTTTTTTATGCTCGTTTTCTCGTTACGATCAATATTTTCTTCGTTTCGATGCATATTTACTTCATGTTGATGCTCCTTTTCTCGATACGATCAGCATTTCCTTCGTTTCTATGCATATTTACTTCATTTTGATGCTCGTTTTCTCGTTACGATCAATATATCCTTCGTTTCGATGCATATTTCCTTCGTTTTGATGCTTTTTTTCTCGTTACGATCAACATTTCCTTTGTTTCGATGCATATTTTCTTTATTTTGATGCTCGTTTTCTCATTACGATCAATATTTCATTCGTTCCGATGCAGATTTCCTTCATTTTTATGCTTGTTTTCTCGTTACGATCAATATTTCCTTCATTTCGATGCATATTTACTTCATTTTGATGCTCCTTTTCTCGTTACGATCAATAATTCATTCGTTTCGATGCATATTTCCTTCATTTTGATGCTCCTTTTCTCGTTACGATCAATATTACCTTCGTTTCGATGCATATTTACTTCATTTTGATGTTTCTTTTCTTGTTACGATCAACATTTCATTCGTTTCGATTAATATTTCATTCGTTTCGATGCAGCTTTCCTTCTTTTTGATGCTCGTGTTCTCGTTACGATCAATATTTCCTTCGTTTCGATGCATAATTACTTCATTTTGATGTTCCTTTTCTTGTTACGATCAACATATCATTTGTTTTTCGATTTTCAACATTTCATTCATTTCGATGCAGATTTCCTTCTTTTTTATGCTCGTTTTCTCGTTACGATTAATATTTCCTTCGTTTCCATGCATATTTACTTTATTTTGATGCTCCTTTTCTCGTTACGATCAGTATTTCCTTCGTATCTATTCATATTTACTTCATTTTGATAATCGTTTCCTCATTACGATCAATATTTATTTCGTTTCAATGCATATTTCCTTTATTTTGATGCTCCTTTTCTCGTTACGATCAATATTATCTTTGTTTCGATGCATATTTACTACATTTTGATGTTCCTTTTCTTGTTACGATCAATATTTCATTCGTTTCGATTATCAACATTTCATTCATTTCGATACAGATTTCCTTCTTTTTGATGCTCGTTTTCTCGTTACGATCAATATTTCCTTCGTTTCGATGCATATTTACTTTATTTTGATGCTCCTTTTCTCGATACGATCAGCATTTCCTTCGTTTCTATGCATATTTACTTTATTTTGATGCTCGTTTTCTCGTTACGATCAATATTTCCTTCGTTTCGATGCAAATTTACTTCGTTTTGATGCTTCTTTTCTCGTTACGATCAATATTTCATTCGTTTCGATGCAGATTTTCTTCTTTTTTATGCTCGTTTTCTCGTTACGATCAATATTTCCTTCATTTCGATGCATATTTACTTCATTTTTATGCTCATTTTCTCGTTACGATCAATATTTCCTTCGTTTCGATGCATATTTCCTTCATTTTGATGCTCCTTTTCTCGTTACGATCAACATTACCTTCGTTTCGATGCATATTTTATTTCATTTTGATGTTCCTTTTCTTGTTACGATCAACATTTCATTCATTTTTCGATTTTCAACATTTCATTCATTTCGATGCAGATTTCCTTCTTTTTTATGCTCGTTTTCTCGTTACGATCAATATTTCCTTCGTTTCGATGCATATTTACTTCATTTTGATGCTTCTTTTCTCGTTACGATCAGCATTTCCTTCGTTTCTATGCATATTTACTTCATTTTGATTCTCGTTTTCTCGTTACGATTAATATTTCCTCCGTTTCGATGCATATTTCCTTCATTTTGACACACTTTTTCTCGTTACGATCAACATTACCTTCGTTTTGATGCATATTTACTTCATTTTGATGTTTCTTTTCTTGTCATGATCAACATTTCATTCGTTTCGATTATCAACATATCATTCGTTTCGATGCAGATTTCCTTCTTTTTGATGCTCGTTTTCTCGTTACGATCAATATTTCCTTCATTTCGATGCATATTTACTTCATTTTGATGCTCCTTTTCTCGATACGATTAGCATTTCCTTCGTTTCTATGCATATTTACTTCATTTTGATACTCGTTTTCTCGTTACGATCAATATTTCCTTCGTTTCGATGCATATTTCCTTCATTTTGATGCTCCTTTTCTCGTTACGATCAACATTTCATTCGTTTCGATGCAGATTTCCTTCTTTTTATGCTCGTTTTCTCGTTACGATCAATATTTCCTTCATTTTGATGCATATTTACTTCATTTTGATGCTCGTTATCTCGTTACGCTCAATATTTCCTTCGTTTCGATGCATATTTCCATCATTTTGATGCTCCTTTTCTCGTTACGATCAACATTACCTTCATTTCGATGCATATTTACTTCATTTTGAAGTTCATTTTCTTGTTACGATCAACATTTTATTCGTTTCGATTATCAACATTTCATTCATTTCAATGCAGATTTCCTTCTTTTTGATGCTCGTTTTCTCATTACGATCAATATTTCCTTCGTTTTGATGCATATTTACTTCATTTTGATGCTCCTTTTCTCGATACGATCAGCATTTCCTTCGTTTCTATGCATATTTACTTAATTTTGATGCTCGTTTTCTCGTTACGATCAATATTTCCTTCGTTTCCTTGCATATTTTCTTCGTTTTGATGCTTTTTTTCTCGTTACGATCAACATTTCCTTTGTTTCGATGCATATTTTCTTCATTTTGATGCTCGTTTTCTCATTACGATCAATATTTCATTCGTTCCGATGCAGATTTCCTTCATTTTTATGCTTGTTTTCTCGTTACGATCAATATTTCCTTCATTTCGATGCATATTTACTTCATTTTGATGCTCGTTTTCTCGTTACGATCAATAATTCCTTCGTTTCGATGCATATTTCCTTTATTTTGATGCTCCTATTCTCGTTACGATCAACATTACCTTCGTTTCGATGCATATTTACTTCATTTTGATGTTTCTTTTCTTGTTACGATCAACATTTCATTCGTTTCGATTATCAATATTTCATTCGTTTCGATGCAGATTTCCTTCTTTTTTATGCTCGTTTTCTCGTTACGATCAATATTTCCTTCGTTTCGATGCATATTTACTTCATTTTGATGCTCATTTTCTCGTTACGATCAGCATTTCCATCGTTTCTATGCATATTTAATTCATTTTGATTCTCGTTTTCTCATTACGATCAATATTTCCTCTGTTTCGATGCATATTTCCTTCATTTTGATGCTCTTTTTCTCGTTACGATCAACATTATCTTCGTTTTGATGCATATTTACTTCATTTTGATTTTCCTTTTTTGTTACGATCAATATTTCATTCATTTCGATTATCAACATTTCAATCGTTTTGATGCAGATTTCCTTCTTTTTTATGCTCGTTTTCTCGTTACGATCAACATTTCCTTTGTTTCGATGCAAATTTTCTTTATTTTGATGCTCTTTTTCTCATTACGATCAATATTTCATTCGTTTCGATGCAGATTTCCTTCTTTTTTATGCTTGTTTTCTCGTTACGATCAATATTTCCTTCATTTCGATGCATATTTACTTCATTTTGATGCTCTTTTTCTCGTTAAGATCAATAATTCCTTCGTTTCGATGCATATTTCCTTCATTTTGATGCTCCTTTTCTCGTTACGATCAACATTGCCTTCGTTTCGATGCATATTTACTTCATTTTGATGTTCCTTTTCTTGTTACGATCAATATTTCATTCGTTTCGATTATCAACATTTCATTCGTTTCGATGCAGATTTCTTTCTTTTTTATGCTCGTTTCTCGTTACGATCAATATTTCCTTCGTTTCGATGCATATTTACTTAATTCATTTTGATTCTCGTTTTCTCGTTACGATCAATTTTTCCTCCGTTTCGATGCATATTTCCTTCATTTTGATGCTCTTTTTCTCGTTACGATCAACATTACCTTCGTTTTGATGCATATTTACTTCATTTTGATGTTCATTTTCTTGTTACGATCAACATTTCATTTGTTTCGATTATCAATATTTCATTCGTTTTGATGCAGATTTCCTTCTTTTTTATGCTCGTTTTCCTGTTACGATCAATATTTCCTTCGTTTCGATGCATATTTACTTCATTTTGATGCTCCTTTTCTCTATACGATCAGCATTTCCTTCGTTTCTATGCATATTTACTTCATTTTGATGCTTGTTTTCTCGTTACGATCAATATTTCCTTCGTTTCAATGCATATTTCCTTCGTTTTGATGCTCCTTTTCACGTTACGATCAACATTTCATTCGTTTCGATGCAGATTTCCTTCTTTTTTATGCTCGTTTTCTCGTTACGATCAATATTACCTTTATTTCGATGCGTATTTACTTTATTTTGATGCTCGTTTTCTCGTTACGGTCAATAATTCCTTCGTTTCGATGCATATTTCCTTCATTTTGATGCTCCTTTTCTCGTTACGATCAACATTACCTTCGTTTCAATGCATATTTACTTCATTTTGATGTTCCTGTTCTTGTTACGATCAACATTTTATTCATTTCGATTATCAACATTTCATTCATTTCGATGCAGATTTCCTTCTTTTTGATGCTCGTTTTCTCGTTCGATCAATATTTCTTTCGTTTCGATGCATATTTACTTTATTTTGATGCTCTTTTTCTTGATACGATCAGCATTTCCTTCGTTTCTATGCATATTTACTTCATTTTGATGCTCGTTTTCTCGTTACAATCAATATTTCCTTTGTTTCGATGCATATTTCTTTCGTTTTGATGCTCCTTTTCTCGTTTCGATGTAGATTTCCTTCTTTTTGATGCTCGTTTTCTCATTACGATCCATATTTCCTTCGTTTAGGTGCATATTTACTTCATTTTGATGCTCCTTTTCTCGATACGATCAGCATTTCCATCGTTTCGATGCATATTTACTTCATTTTGATGCTCCTTTTCTCGATACGATCACCATTCCTTCGTTTCTATGCATATTTACTTCATTTTGATGCTTGTTTTCTCGTTACGATCAATATTTCCTTCGTTTCGATGCATATTTCCTTCGTTTTGTTGCTCATTTTCTCGTTACGATCAACATTTCATTCGTTTCGATGTAGATTTCCTTCTTTTTGATGCTCGTTCACTCGTTACGATCAATATTTCCTTTATTTCGATGCATATTTACTTCATTTTGATGCTCGTTTTCTCGTTAAGATCAATATTTTCTTCGTTTCGATGCATATTTCCTTCATTTTGATGCTCCTTTTCTCGTTACGATTAACATTACCTTCGTTTCGATGCATATTTACTTCATTTTGATGTTCCTTTTCTTGATACGATCAACATTTCATTCGTTTCAATTATCAACATTTCATTCATTTCGATGCAGATTTTCTTCTTTTTTATGCTCTTTTTCTCATTACGATCAATATTTCCTTCATTTCGATGCATATTTACTTCATTTTGACACTCGTTTTCTCGTTACGATCAATATTTCCTTCGTTTCGATGCATATTTCCTTCATTTTGATGCTCCTTTTCTCGTTACGATCAACAATACCTTCATTTCGATGCATATTTACTTCATTTTGATGTTCCTTTTCTTGTTACGATCAACATTTTATTCGTTTCGATTATCAACATTTCATTCGTTTCGATGCAGATTTCCTTCTTTTTGATGCTCGTTTTCTCGTTAATATCAATATTTTCTTCGTTTCGATGCATATTTACTTTATTTTGATGCTCGTTTTCTCGTTAATATCAGCATTTCCTTCGTTTCGATGCATATTTATTTTATTTTAATTCTCGTTTTCTCGTTACGATTAATATTACCTCCATTTCGACGCATATTTCCTTCATTTTGATGCTCCTTTTCTCGTTACGATCAACATTACCTTCGTTTCGATGCATATTTACTTCATTTTGATGTTCCTTTTCTTGTTACGATCTACATTTCATTCGTTTCGATTATCAACATTTCATTCGTTTCGATGCAAATTTCCTTCTTTTTGATGCTCGTTTTCTCATTACGATCAATATTTCCTTCGTTTCTATGCATATTTCTTTCGTTTTGATGCTCCTTTTCTCATTACGATCAACATTTCATTCGTTTCGATGCAGATTTCCTTCTTTTTTATGCTCGTTTTCTCGTTACGATCAATATTTCCTTCATTTCGATACATATTTACTTCATTTTGATGCTCATTTTCTCGTTACGATCAATATTTCCTTCGTTTCAATGCATATTTCCTTCATTTTGATGCTCCTTTTCTCGTTACGATCAATATTACCTTCGTTTCGATGCATATTTACTTCATTTTGATGTTCCTTTTCTTGTTACGATCAACATTTCATTCGTTTTTCGATTTTCAACATTTCATTCGTTTCGATGCAGATTTCCTTCTTTTTTATGCTCGTTTTCTCGTTACGATCAATATTTCCTTCGTTTCGATGCATATATACTTTATTTTGATGCTCCTTTTCTCGATACGATCAGCATTTCCTTCGTTTCTATGCATATTTACTTCATTTTGATGCTCATTTTCTCATTACGATCAATATTTCCTTCGTTTCGATGCATATTTCCTTCATTTTGATGCTCCTTTTCTCGTTACGATCAATATTTCCTTCGTTTCGATGCATATTTTCTTCATTTTGATGCTCGTTTTCTCATTACGATCAACATTTCATTCGTTTCGATGCAGATTTCTTTTTTTATGCTCGTTTTCTCGTTACGATCAATATTTCCTTCATTTCGATGTATATTTACTTTATTTTGATGCTCGTTTTCTCATTACGATCAATAATTCATTCGTTTTGATGCATATTTCCTTCATTTTGATGCTCCTTTTCTCGTTACGATCAACATTACCTTTGTTTCGATGCATAATTACTACATTTTGATGTTCCTTTTCTTGTTACGATAAACATTTCATTCGTTTCGATTATCAACATTTCATTCATTTCGATTCAGATTTCCTTATTTTTTATGCTCGTTTTCTCGTTACGATCAATATTTCCTTCGTTTCCATGCATATTTACTTTATTTTGATGCTCCTTTTCTCGTTACGATCAGTATTTCCTTTGTATCTATACATATTTACTTTATTTTGATAATCGTTTTCTCGTTACGATCAATATTTATTTCGTTTCAATGCATATTTCCTTTATTTTGATGCTCCTTTTCTCGTTACGATCAACATTACCTTTGTTTCGATGCATATTTACTACATTTTGATGTTCCTTTTCTTGTTACGATCAACATTTAATTCGTTTCGATTATCAACATTTCAATCATTTCGATGCAGATTTCCTTCTTTTTGATGCTCGTTTTCTCGTTACGATCAATATTTTCTTCGTTTCGATGCATATTTACTTTATTTTGATGCTCCTTTTCTCGATACGATCAGCATTTCCTTTGTTTCTATGCATATTTACTTTATTTTGATGCTCGTTTTCTCGTTACGATCAATATTTCCTTCGTTTCGATGCATATTTACTTCGTTTTGATGCTTCTTTTCTCGTTACGATCAACATTTCATTCATTTCGATGCAGATTTTCTTCTTTTTTATGCTCGTTTTCTCGTTACGATCAATATTTCCTTCATTTCGATGCATATTTACTTCATTTTGATGCTCATTTTCTCGTTACGCTCAATATTTCCTTCGTTTCGATGCATATTTCCTTCATTTTGATGTTCCTTTTCTCGTTACGATCAACATTACCTTTGTTTCGATGCATATTTACTTCATTTTGATGTTCCTTTTCTTGTTACGATCAACATTTCATTCGTTTTTCGATTTTCAACATTTCATTCGTTTCGATGCAGATTTCCTTCTTTTTTATGCTCGTTTTCTCGTTACGATCAATATTTTCTTCGTTTCGATGCATATTTACTTCATTTTGATGCTCCTTTTCTCGATACGATCAGCATTTCCTTCGTTTCTATGCATATTTACTTCATTTTGATGCTCGTTTTCTCGTTACGATCAATATTTCCTTCGTTTCGATGCATATTTCCTTCGTTTTGATGCTTTTTTTCTCGTTACGATCAACATTTCCTTTGTTTCGATGCATATTTTCTTCATTTTGATGCTCGTTTTCTCATTACGATCAATATTTCATTCGTTCCGATGCAGATTTCCTTCATTTTTATGCTTGTTTTCTCGTTACGATCAATATTTCCTTCATTTCGATGCATATTTACTTCATTTTGATGCTCCTTTTCTCGTTACGATCAATAATTCCTTCGTTTCGATGCATATTTCCTTCATTTTGATGCTCCTTTTCTCGTTACGATCAATATTACCTTCGTTTCGATGCATATTTACTTCATTTTGATGTTTCTTTTCTTGTTACGATCAACATTTCATTCGTTTCGATTAATATTTCATTCGTTTCGATGCAGATTTCCTTCTTTTTAATGCTCGTGTTCTCGTTACGATCAATATTTCCTTCGTTTCGATGCATATTTACTTCATTTTGATGCTCCTTTTCTCGATACGATCAGCATTTCCTTCGTTTCTATGCATATTTACTTCATTTTGATGCTCGTTTTCTCGTTACGATCAATATTTCCTTCGTTTCGATGCATATTTCCTTCGTTTTGATGCTTTTTTTCTCGTTACGATCAACATTTCCTTTGTTTCGATGCATATTTTCTTCATTTTGATGCTCGTTTTCTCATTACGATCAATATTTCATTCGTTCCGATGCAGATTTCCTTCATTTTTATGCTTGTTTTCTCGTTACGATCAATATTTCCTTCATTTCGATGCATATTTACTTCATTTTGATGCTCCTTTTCTCGTTACGATCAATAATTCCTTCGTTTCGATGCATATTTCCTTCATTTTGATGCTCCTTTTCTCGTTACGATCAATATTACCTTCGTTTCGATGCATATTTACTTCATTTTGATGTTTCTTTTCTTGTTACGATCAACATTTCATTCGTTTCGATTAATATTTCATTCGTTTCGATGCAGATTTCCTTCTTTTTAATGCTCGTGTTCTCGTTACGATCAATATTTCCTTCGTTTCGATGCATAATTACTTCATTTTGATGTTCCTTTTCTTGTTACGATCAACATATCATTTGTTTTTCGATTTTCAACATTTCATTCATTTCGATGCAGATTTCCTTCTTTTTTATGCTCGTTTTCTCGTTACGATCAATATTTCCTTCGTTTCCATGCATATTTACTTTATTTTGATGCTCCTTTTCTCGTTACGATCAGTATTTCCTTCGTATCTATTCATATTTACTTCATTTTGATAATCGTTTCCTCATTACGATCAATATTTATTTCGTTTCAATGCATATTTCCTTTATTTTGATGCTCCTTTTCTCGTTACGATCAATATTATCTTTGTTTCGATGCATATTTACTACATTTTGATGTTCCTTTTCTTGTTACGATCAATATTTCATTCGTTTCGATTATCAACATTTCATTCATTTCGATACAGATTTCCTTCTTTTTGATGCTCGTTTTCTCGTTACGATCAATATTTCCTTCGTTTCGATGCATATTTACTTTATTTTGATGCTCCTTTTCTCGATACGATCAGCATTTCCTTCGTTTCTATGCATATTTACTTTATTTTGATGCTCGTTTTCTCGTTACGATCAATATTTCCTTCGTTTCGATGCATATTTACTTCGTTTTGATGCTTCTTTTCTCGTTACGATCAATATTTTATTCGTTTCGATGCAGATTTTCTTCTTTTTTATGCTCGTTTTCTCGTTACGATCAATATTTCCTTCATTTCGATGCATATTTACTTCATTTTTATGCTCATTTTCTCGTTACGATCAATATTTCCTTCGTTTCGATGCATATTTCCTTCATTTTGATGCTCCTTTTCTCGTTACGATCAACATTACCTTCGTTTCGATGCATATTTACTTCATTTTGATGTTCCTTTTCTTGTTACGATCAACATTTCATTCGTTTTTCGATTTTCAACATTTCATTCATTTCGATGCAGATTTCCTTCTTTTTTATGCTCGTTTTCTCGTTACGATCAATATTTCCTTCGTTTCGATGCATATTTACTTCATTTTGATGCTTCTTTTCTCGTTACGATCAGCATTTCCTTCGTTTCTATGCATATTTACTTCATTTTGATTCTCGTTTTCTCGTTACGATTAATATTTCCTCCGTTTCGATGCATATTTCCTTCATTTTGACACTCTTTTTCTCGTTACGATCAACATTACCTTCGTTTTGATGCATATTTACTTCATTTTGATGTTTCTTTTCTTGTTATGATCAACATTTCATTCGTTTCGATTATCAACATTTCATTCGTTTCGATGCAGATTTCCTTCTTTTTGATGCTCGTTTTCTCGTTACGATCAATATTTCCTTCATTTCGATGCATATTTACTTCATTTTGATGCTCCTTTTCTCGATACGATCAGCATTTCCTTCGTTTCTATGCATATTTACTTCATTTTGATGCTCGTTTTCTCGTTACGATCAATATTTCCTTCGTTTCGATGCATATTTCCTTCATTTTGATGCTCCTTTTCTCGTTACGATCAACATTTCATTCGTTTCGATGCAGATTTCCTTCTTTTTATGCTCGTTTTCTCGTTACGATCAATATTTCCTTCATTTTGATGCATATTTACTTCATTTTGATGCTCGTTATCTCGTTACGCTCAATATTTCCTTCGTTTCGATGCATATTTCCATCATTTTGATGCTCCTTTTCTCGTTACGATCAACATTACCTTCATTTCGATGCATATTTACTTCATTTTGAAGTTCCTTTTCTTGTTACGATCAACATTTTATTCGTTTCGATTATCAACATTTCATTCATTTCAATGCAGATTTCCTTCTTTTTGATGCTCGTTTTCTCATTACGATCAATATTTCCTTCGTTTTGATGCATATTTACTTCATTTTGATGCTCCTTTTCTCGATACGATCAGCATTTCCTTCGTTTCTATGCATATTTACTTCATTTTGATGCTCGTTTTCTCGTTACGATCAAAATTTCCTTCGTTTCCTTGCATATTTTCTTCGTTTTGATGCTTTTTTTCTCGTTACGATCAACATTTCCTTTGTTTCGATGCATATTTTCTTCATTTTGATGCTCGTTTTCTCATTACGATCAATATTTCATTCGTTCCGATGCAGATTTCCTTCATTTTTATGCTTGTTTTCTCGTTACGATCAATATTTCCTTCATTTCGATGCATATTTACTTCATTTTGATGCTCGTTTTCTCGTTACGATCAATAATTCCTTCGTTTCGATGCATATTTCCTTTATTTTGATGCTCCTTTTCTCGTTACGATCAACATTACCTTCGTTTCGATGCATATTTACTTCATTTTGATGTTTCTTTTCTTGTTACGATCAACATTTCATTCGTTTCGATTATCAATATTTCATTCGTTTCGATGCAGATTTCCTTCTTTTTTATGCTCGTTTTCTCGTTACGATCAATATTTCCTTCGTTTCGATGCATATTTACTTCATTTTGATGCTCATTTTCTCGTTACGATCAGCATTTCCATCGTTTCTATGCATATTTAATTCATTTTGATTCTCGTTTTCTCATTACGATCAATATTTCCTCTGTTTCGATGCATATTTCCTTCATTTTGATGCTCTTTTTCTCGTTACGATTAACATTACCTTCGTTTTGATGCATATTTACTTCATTTTTATGTTCCTTTTCTTATTACGATCAACATTTCATTCGTTTCGATTATCAACATTTCAATCGTTTTGATGCAGATTTCCTTCTTTTTTATGCTCGTTTTCTCGTTACGATCAATATTTTCTTCGTTTCGATGCATATTTACTTCATTTTGATGCTCCTTTTCTCTATACGATCAGCATTTCCTTCGTTTCTATGCATATTTACTTCATTTTGATGCTCATTTTCTCGTTACGATCAATATTTCCTTTGTTTCAATGCATATTTCCTTCATTTTGATGCACCTTTTCTCGTCACGATCAACATTTCATTCGTTTCGATGCAGATTTCCTTCTTTTTTATGCTCGTTTTCTCGTTACGATCAATATTTCCTTCATTTCGATGCATATTTACTTCATTTTGATGCTCATTTTCTCGTTACGATCAATATTTCCTTCGTTTCGATGCATATTTCCTTCATTTTGATGCTCCTTTTCTCGTTACGATCAATATTACCTTCGTTTCGATGCATATTTACTTCATTTTGATGTTCCTTTTCTTGTTATGATCAACATTTCATTTGTTTTTCGATTTTCAACATTTCATTCTTTTCGATGCAGGTTTCCTTCTTTTTTATGCTCGTTTTCTCGTTACGATCAATATTTCCTTCGTTTCGATGCATATTTACTTCATTTTGATACTCTTTTTCTCGTTACGATCAGCATTTCCTTTGTTTCTATGCATATTTACTTCATTTTGATTCTCGTTTTCTCGTTACGATCAATATTTCCTCCGTTTCGATGCATATTTCCTTCATTTTGATGCTCTTTTTCTCGTTACGATCAACATTCCCTTCGTTTTGATGCATATTTACTTCATTTTGATGTTTCTTTTCTTGTTATGATCAACATTTCATTCGTTTCGATTATCAACATTTCATTCGTTTCGATGCAGATTTTCTTCTTTTTTATGCTCGTTTTCTCGTTACGATCAATATTTCCTTCATTTCGATGCATATTTACTTCATTTTGATGCTCCTTTTCTCGATACGATCTGCATTTCCTTCGTTTCTATGCATATTTACTTCAGTTTGATGCTCGTTTTCTCGTTACGATCAATATTTCCTTCGTTTCGATGCATATTTCCTTCGTTTTGATGCTCCTTTTCTCGTTACGATCAACATTTCATTCGTTCCGATGCAGATTTCCTTCTTTTTATGCTCGTTTTCTCGTTACGATCAATATTTCCTTCATTTCGATGCATATTTACTTCATTTTGATGCTCGTTTTCTTGTTACGCTCAATATTTCCTTCGTTTCGATGCATATTTCCATCATTTTGATGCTCCTTTTCTCGTTACGATTAACATTACCTTCATTTCGATGCATATTTACTTCATTTTGAAGTTCCTTTTCTTGTTACGATCAACATTTTATTCATTTCGATTATCAACATTTCATTCGTTTCAATGCAGATTTTCTTCTTTTTGATGCTCGTTTTCTCATTACGATCAATATTTCCTTCGTTTTGATGCATATTTACTTCATTTTGATGCTCCTTTTCTCGATACGATCAGCATTTTCTTCGTTTCTATGCATATTTACTTCATTTTGATGCTCGTTTTCTCGTTACGATCAATATTTCCTTCGTTTCGATGCATATTTCCTTCGTTTTGATGCTTTTTTTCTCGTTACGATCAACATTTCCTTTGTTTTGATGCATATTTTCTTCATTTTGATGCTCGTTTTCTCATTACGATCAATATTTCATTCGTTCCGATGCAGATTTCCTTCATTTTTATGCTTGTTTTCTCGTTACGATCAATATTTCCTTCATTTCGATGCATATTTACTTCATTTTGATGCTCTTTTCTCGTTACGATCAATAATTCCTTCGTTTCGATGCATATTTCCTTCATTTTGATGCTCCTTTTCTCGTTACGATCAATATTACCTTCGTTTCGATGCATATTTACTTCATTTTGATGTTTCTTTTCTTGTTACGATCAACATTTCATTCGTTTCGATTATCAACATTTCATTCGTTTCGATGCAGATTTCCTTCTTTTTTATGCTCGTTTTCTCGTTACGATCAATATTTCCTTCGTTTCGATGCATATTTACTTCATTTTGATGCTCCTTTTCTCGTTACGATCAGCATTTCCATCGTTTCTATGCATATTTAATTTATTTTTATTCTCGTTTTCTCATTACGATCAATATTTCCTCCATTTCGATGCATATTTCCTTCCTTTTGATGCTCTTTTTCTCGTTACGATCAACATTACCTTCGTTTAGATGCATATTTACTTCATTTTGATGTTCCTTTTCTTGTTACGATAAACATTTCATTCGTTTCGATTATCAACATTTCATTCATTTCGATGCAGATTTCCTTCTTTTTTATGCTCGTTTTCTCGTTACGATCAATATTTCCTTCGTTTCCATGCATATTTACTTTATTTTGATGCTCATTTTCTCGTTACGATCAGTATTTCCGTCGTATCTATTCATATTTACTTCATTTTGATAATCGTTTCCTCATTACGATCAATGTTTATTTCGTTTCAATGCATATTTCCTTTATTTTGATGCTCCTTTTCTCGTTACGATCAACATTATCTTTGTTTCGATGCATATTTACTACATTTTGATGTTCCTTTTCTTGTTACGATCAACATTTCATTCGTTTCGATTATCAACATTTCATTCATTTCGATGCAGATTTCCTTCTTTTTGATGCTCCTTTTCTTGTTACGATCAATATTTCCTTCGTTTCGATGCATATTTACTTTATTTTGATGCTCCTTTTCTCGATACGATCAGAATTTCCTTCGTTTCTATGCATATTTACTTTATTTTGATGCTCGTTTTCTCGTTACGATCAATATTTCCTTCGTTTCGATGCATATTTACTTCGTTTTGATGCTTCTTTTCTCGTTACGATCAATATTTCATTCGTTTCGATGCAGATTTTCTTCATTTTTATTCTCGTTTTCTCGTTACGATCAATATTTCCTTCATTTCGATGCATATTTACTTCATTTTGATGCTCATTTTCTCGTTACGATCAATATTTCCTTCGTTTCAATGCATATTTCCTTCATTTTGATGTTCCTTTTCTCGTTACGATCAACATTACCTTCGTTTTGATGCATATTTACTTCATTTTGATGTTTCTTTTCTTGTTATGATCAAAATTTATTCGTTTCGATTATCAACATTTCATTCGTTTCGATGCAGATTTCCTTCTTTTTGATGCTCGTTTTCTCGTTACGATCAATATTTCCTTCATTTCGATGCATATTTACTTCATTTTGATGCTCCTTTTCTCGATACGATCAGCATTTCCTTCGTTTCTATGCATATTTACTTCATTTTGATGCTCGTTTTTTCGTTACGATCAATATTTCCTTCGTTTCGATGCATATTCCCTTCATTTTGATGCTCCTTTTCTCGTTACGATCAACATTTCATTCGTTTCGATGCAGATTTCCTTCTTTTTATGCTCGTTTTCTCGTTACGATCAATATTTCTTTCATTTTGATGCATATTTACTTCATTTTGATGCTCGTTTTCTCGTTACGCTCAATATTTCCTTCGTTTCGATGCATATTTCCATCATTTTGATGCTCCTTTTCTCGTTACGATCAACATTACCTTCATTTCGATGCATATTTACTTCATTTTGAAGTTCCTTTTCTTGTTACGATCAACATTTTATTCGTTTCGATTATCAACATTTCATTCATTTCAATGCAGATTTTCTTCTTTTTGATGCTCGTTTTCTCATTACGATCAATATTTCCTTCGTTTTGATGCATATTTACTTCATTTTGATGCTCCTTTTCTCGATACGATCAGCATTTCCTTCGTTTCTATGCATATTTACTTCATTTTGATGCTCGTTTTCTCGTTACGATCAATATTTCCTTCGTTTCCTTGCATATTTCCTTCGTTTTGATGCATTTTTTCTCGTTACGATCAACATTTCCTTTGTTTCGATGCAAATTTTCTTCATTTTGATGCTCTTTTTCTCATTACGATCAATATTTCATTCGTTCCGATGCAGATTTCCTTCATTTTTATGCTTGTTTTCTCGTTACGATCAATATTTCCTTCATTTCGATGCATATTTACTTCATTTTGATGCTCGTTTTCTCGTTACGATCAATAATTCCTTCGTTTCGATGCATATTTCCTTTATTTTGATGCTCCTTTTCTCGTTACGATCAACATTACCTTCGTTTCGATGCATATTTATTTCATTTTGATGCTCATTTTCTCGTTACGATCAACATTTCATTCGTTTCGATTATCAACATTTCAATCGTTTTGATGCAGATTTCCTTCTTTTTTATGCTCGTTTTCTCGTTACGATCAATATTTTCTTCGTTTCGATGCATATTTACTTCATTTTGATGCTCCTTTTCTCTATACGATCAGCATTTCCTTCGTTTCTATGCATATTTACTTCATTTTGATGCTCATTTTCTCGTTACGATCAATATTTCCTTCGTTTCAATGCATATTTCCTTCATTTTGATGCACCTTTTCTCGTCACGATCAACATTTCATTCGTTTCGATGCAGATTTCCTTCTTTTTTATGCTCGTTTTCTCGTTACGATCAATATTTCCTTCATTTCGATGCATATTTACTTCATTTTGATGCTCATTTTCTCGTTACGATCAATATTTCCTTCGTTTCGATGCATATTTCCTTCATTTTGATGCTCCTTTTCTCGTTACGATCAATATTACCTTCGTTTCGATGCATATTTACTTCATTTTGATGTTCCTTTTCTTGTTATGATCAACATTTCATTTGTTTTTCGATTTTCAACATTTCATTCTTTTCGATGCAGGTTTCCTTCTTTTTTATGCTCGTTTTCTCGTTACGATCAATATTTCCTTCGTTTCGATGCATATTTACTTCATTTTGATACTCTTTTTCTCGTTACGATCAGCATTTCCTTTGTTTCTATGCATATTTACTTCATTTTGATTCTCGTTTTCTCGTTACGATCAATATTTCCTCCGTTTCGATGCATATTTCCTTCATTTTGATGCTCTTTTTCTCGTTACGATCAACATTCCCTTCGTTTTGATGCATATTTACTTCATTTTGATGTTTCTTTTCTTGTTATGATCAACATTTCATTCGTTTCGATTATCAACATTTCATTCGTTTCGATGCAGATTTTCTTCTTTTTTATGCTCGTTTTCTCGTTACGATCAATATTTCCTTCATTTCGATGCATATTTACTTCATTTTGATGCTCCTTTTCTCGATACGATCTGCATTTCCTTCGTTTCTATGCATATTTACTTCAGTTTGATGCTCGTTTTCTCGTTACGATCAATATTTCCTTCGTTTCGATGCATATTTCCTTCGTTTTGATGCTCCTTTTCTCGTTACGATCAACATTTCATTCGTTCCGATGCAGATTTCCTTCTTTTTATGCTCGTTTTCTCGTTACGATCAATATTTCCTTCATTTCGATGCATATTTACTTCATTTTGATGCTCGTTTTCTTGTTACGCTCAATATTTCCTTCGTTTCGATGCATATTTCCATCATTTTGATGCTCCTTTTCTCGTTACGATTAACATTACCTTCATTTCGATGCATATTTACTTCATTTTGAAGTTCCTTTTCTTGTTACGATCAACATTTTATTCATTTCGATTATCAACATTTCATTCGTTTCAATGCAGATTTTCTTCTTTTTGATGCTCGTTTTCTCATTACGATCAATATTTCCTTCGTTTTGATGCATATTTACTTCATTTTGATGCTCCTTTTCTCGATACGATCAGCATTTTCTTCGTTTCTATGCATATTTACTTCATTTTGATGCTCGTTTTCTCGTTACGATCAATATTTCCTTCGTTTCGATGCATATTTCCTTCGTTTTGATGCTTTTTTTCTCGTTACGATCAACATTTCCTTTGTTTTGATGCATATTTTCTTCATTTTGATGCTCGTTTTCTCATTACGATCAATATTTCATTCGTTCCGATGCAGATTTCCTTCATTTTTATGCTTGTTTTCTCGTTACGATCAATATTTCCTTCATTTCGATGCATATTTACTTCATTTTGATGCTCTTTTCTCGTTACGATCAATAATTCCTTCGTTTCGATGCATATTTCCTTCATTTTGATGCTCCTTTTCTCGTTACGATCAATATTACCTTCGTTTCGATGCATATTTACTTCATTTTGATGTTTCTTTTCTTGTTACGATCAACATTTCATTCGTTTCGATTATCAACATTTCATTCGTTTCGATGCAGATTTCCTTCTTTTTTATGCTCGTTTTCTCGTTACGATCAATATTTCCTTCGTTTCGATGCATATTTACTTCATTTTGATGCTCCTTTTCTCGTTACGATCAGCATTTCCATCGTTTCTATGCATATTTAATTTATTTTTATTCTCGTTTTCTCATTACGATCAATATTTCCTCCATTTCGATGCATATTTCCTTCATTTTGATGCTCTTTTTCTCGTTACGATCAACATTACCTTCGTTTAGATGCATATTTACTTCATTTTGATGTTCCTTTTCTTGTTACGATAAACATTTCATTCGTTTCGATTATCAACATTTCATTCATTTCGATGCAGATTTCCTTCTTTTTTATGCTCGTTTTCTCGTTACGATCAATATTTCCTTCGTTTCCATGCATATTTACTTTATTTTGATGCTCATTTTCTCGTTACGATCAGTATTTCCGTCGTATCTATTCATATTTACTTCATTTTGATAATCGTTTCCTCATTACGATCAATGTTTATTTCGTTTCAATGCATATTTCCTTTATTTTGATGCTCCTTTTCTCGTTACGATCAACATTATCTTTGTTTCGATGCATATTTACTACATTTTGATGTTCCTTTTCTTGTTACGATCAACATTTCATTCGTTTCGATTATCAACATTTCATTCATTTCGATGCAGATTTCCTTCTTTTTGATGCTCCTTTTCTCGTTACGATCAATATTTCCTTCGTTTCGATGCATATTTACTTTATTTTGATGCTCCTTTTCTCGATACGATCAGCATTTCCTTCGTTTCTATGCATATTTACTTTATTTTGATGCTCGTTTTCTCGTTACGATCAATATTTCCTTCGTTTCGATGCATATTTACTTCGTTTTGATGCTTCTTTTCTCGTTACGATCAATATTTCATTCGTTTCGATGCAGATTTTCTTCATTTTTATTCTCGTTTTCTCGTTACGATCAATATTTCCTTCATTTCGATGCATATTTACTTCATTTTGATGCTCATTTTCTCGTTACGATCAATATTTCCTTCGTTTCAATGCATATTTCCTTCATTTTGATGTTCCTTTTCTCGTTACGATCAACATTACCTTCGTTTTGATGCATATTTACTTCATTTTGATGTTTCTTTTCTTGTTATGATCAAAATTTCATTCGTTTCGATTATCAACATTTCATTCGTTTCGATGCAGATTTCCTTCTTTTTGATGCTCGTTTTCTCGTTACGATCAATATTTCCTTCATTTCGATGCATATTTACTTCATTTTGATGCTCCTTTTCTCGATACGATCAGCATTTCCTTCGTTTCTATGCATATTTACTTCATTTTGATGCTCGTTTTTTCGTTACGATCAATATTTCCTTCGTTTCGATGCATATTCCCTTCATTTTGATGCTCCTTTTCTCGTTACGATCAACATTTCATTCGTTTCGATGCAGATTTCCTTCTTTTTATGCTCGTTTTCTCGTTACGATCAATATTTCTTTCATTTTGATGCATATTTACTTCATTTTGATGCTCGTTTTCTCGTTACGCTCAATATTTCCTTCGTTTCGATGCATATTTCCATCATTTTGATGCTCCTTTTCTCGTTACGATCAACATTACCTTCATTTCGATGCATATTTACTTCATTTTGAAGTTCCTTTTCTTGTTACGATCAACATTTTATTCGTTTCGATTATCAACATTTCATTCATTTCAATGCAGATTTTCTTCTTTTTGATGCTCGTTTTCTCATTACGATCAATATTTCCTTCGTTTTGATGCATATTTACTTCATTTTGATGCTCCTTTTCTCGATACGATCAGCATTTCCTTCGTTTCTATGCATATTTACTTCATTTTGATGCTCGTTTTCTCGTTACGATCAATATTTCCTTCGTTTCCTTGCATATTTCCTTCGTTTTGATGCTTTTTTTCTCGTTACGATCAACATTTCCTTTGTTTCGATGCATATTTACTTCATTTTGATGCTCGTTTTCTCATTACGATCAATATTTCATTCGTTCCGATGCAGATTTCCTTCATTTTTATGCTTGTTTTCTCGTTACGATCAATATTTCCTTCATTTCGATGCATATTTACTTCATTTTGATGCTCGTTTTCTCGTTACGATCAATAATTCCTTCGTTTCGATGCATATTTCCTTTATTTTGATGCTCCTTTTCTCGTTACGATCAACATTACCTTCGTTTCGATGCATATTTATTTCATTTTGATGTTTCTTTTCTTGTTACAATCAACATTTCATTCGTTTCGATTATCAACATTTCATTCGTTTCGATGCAGATTTCCTTCTTTTTTATGCTCGTTTTCTCGTTACGATCAATATTTCCTTCGTTTCGATGCATATTTACTTCATTTTGATGCTCCTTTTCCCGTTACGATCAGCATTTCCATCGTTTCTATGCATATTTAATTCATTTTGATTCTCGTTTTCTCATTACGATCAATATTTCCTCTGTTTCGATGCATATTTCCTTCATTTTGATGCTCTTTTTCTCGTTACGATCAACATTACCTTCGTTTTGATGCATATTTACTTCATTTTGATGTTCCTTTTCTTGTTACGATCAACATTTCATTCGTTTCGATTATCAACATTTCATTCGTTTTGATGCAGATTTCCTTCTTTTTTATGCTCGTTTTCTCGTTACGATCAATATTTCCTTCGTTTCGATGCATATTTACTTCATTTTGATGCTCCTTTTCTCTATACGATCAACATTTCCTTCGTTTCTATGCATATTTACTTCATTTTGATGCTCGTTTTCTCGTTACGATCAATATTTCCTTCGTTTCAATGCATATTTCCTTCATTTTGATGCTTCTTTTCTCGTTACGATCAACATTTCATTCGTTTCGATGCAGATTTCCTTCTTTTTTATGCTCGTTTTCTCGTTACGATCAATATTTCCTTCATTTCGATGCATATTTACTTCATTTTGATGCTCATTTTCTCGTTACGATCAATATTTCCTTCGTTTCGATGCATATTTCCTTCATTTTGATGCTCCTTTTCTCGTTACGATCAACATTACCTTCGTTTCGATGCATATTTACTTCATTTTGATGTTCATTTTCTTGTTATGATCAACATTTCATTTGTTTTTAGATTTTCAACATTTCATTCGTTTCGATGCAGATTTCCTTCTTTTTTATGTTCGTTTTCTCGTTACGATCAATATTTCCTTCATTTCGATGCATATTTACTTAATTTTGATGCTCCTTTTCTCGTTACGATCATCATTTCCTTTGTTTCTATGCATATTTACTTCATTTTGATTCTCGTTTTCTCGTTACGATCAATATTTCCTCCGTTTCGATGCATATTTCCTTCATTTTGATGCTCTTTTTCTCGTTACGATCAACATTACCTTCGTTTTGATGCATATTTACTTCATTTTGATGTTTCTTTTCTTGTTATGATCAACATTTCATTCGTTTCGATTATCAACATTTCATTCGTTCCGATGCAGATTTCCTTCTTTTTATGCTCGTTTTCTCGTTACGATCAATATTTCCTTCATTTCGATGCATATTTACTTCATTTTGATGCTCGTTTTCTTGTTACGCTCAATATTTCCTTCGTTTCGATGCATATTTCCATCATTTTGATGCTCCTTTTCTCGTTACGATTAACATTACCTTCATTTCGATGCATATTTACTTCATTTTGAAGTTCCTTTTCTTGTTACGATCAACATTTTATTCATTTCGATTATCAACATTTCATTCGTTTCAATGCAGATTTTCTTCTTTTTGATGCTCGTTTTCTCATTACGATCAATATTTCCTTCGTTTTGATGCATATTTACATCATTTTGATGCTCCTTTTCTCGATACGATCAGCATTTTCTTCGTTTCTATGCATATTTACTTCATTTTGATGCTCGTTTTCTCGTTACGATCAATATTTCCTTCGTTTCGATGCATATTTCCTTCGTTTTGATGCTTTTTTTCTCGTTACGATCAACATTTCCTTTGTTTTGATGCATATTTTCTTCATTTTGATGCTCGTTTTCTCATTACGATCAATATTTCATTCGTTCCGATGCAGATTTCCTTCATTTTTATGCTTGTTTTCTCGTTACGATCAATATTTCCTTCATTTCGATGCATATTTACTTCATTTTGATGCTCTTTTCTCGTTACGATCAATAATTCCTTCGTTTCGATGCATATTTCCTTCATTTTGATGCTCCTTTTCTCGTTACGATCAATATTACCTTCGTTTCGATGCATATTTACTTCATTTTGATGTTTCTTTTCTTGTTACGATCAACATTTCATTCGTTTCGATTATCAACATTTCATTCGTTTCGATGCAGATTTCCTTCTTTTTTATGCTCGTTTTCTCGTTACGATCAATATTTCCTTCGTTTCGATGCATATTTACTTCATTTTGATGCTCCTTTTCTCGTTACGATCAGCATTTCCATCGTTTCTATGCATATTTAATTTATTTTTATTCTCGTTTTCTCATTACGATCAATATTTCCTCCATTTCGATGCATATTTCCTTCATTTTGATGCTCTTTTTCTCGTTACGATCAACATTACCTTCGTTTAGATGCATATTTACTTCATTTTGATGTTCCTTTTCTTGTTACGATAAACATTTCATTCGTTTCGATTATCAACATTTCATTCATTTCGATGCAGATTTCCTTCTTTTTTATGCTCGTTTTCTCGTTACGATCAATATTTCCTTCGTTTCCATGCATATTTACTTTATTTTGATGCTCATTTTCTCGTTACGATCAGTATTTCCGTCGTATCTATTCATATTTACTTCATTTTGATAATCGTTTCCTCATTACGATCAATGTTTATTTCGTTTCAATGCATATTTCCTTTATTTTGATGCTCCTTTTCTCGTTACGATCAACATTATCTTTGTTTCGATGCATATTTACTACATTTTGATGTTCCTTTTCTTGTTACGATCAACATTTCATTCGTTTCGATTATCAACATTTCATTCATTTCGATGCAGATTTCCTTCTTTTTGATGCTCCTTTTCTCGTTACGATCAATATTTCCTTCGTTTCGATGCATATTTACTTTATTTTGATGCTCCTTTTCTCGATACGATCAGCATTTCCTTCGTTTCTATGCATATTTACTTTATTTTGATGCTCGTTTTCTCGTTACGATCAATATTTCCTTCGTTTCGATGCATATTTACTTCGTTTTAATGCTTCTTTTCTCGTTACGATCAATATTTCATTCGTTTCGATGCAGATTTTCTTCATTTTTATTCTCGTTTTCTCGTTACGATCAATATTTCCTTCATTTCGATGCATATTTACTTCATTTTGATGCTCATTTTCTCGTTACGATCAATATTTCCTTCGTTTCAATGCATATTTCCTTCATTTTGATGTTCCTTTTCTCGTTACGATCAACATTACCTTCGTTTTGATGCATATTTACTTCATTTTGATGTTTCTTTTCTTGTTATGATCAAAATTTCATTCGTTTCGATTATCAACATTTCATTCGTTTCGATGCAGATTTCCTTCTTTTTGATGCTCGTTTTCTCGTTACGATCAATATTTCCTTCATTTCGATGCATATTTACTTCATTTTGATGCTCCTTTTCTCGATACGATCAGCATTTCCTTCGTTTCTATGCATATTTACTTCATTTTGATGCTCGTTTTTTCGTTACGATCAATATTTCCTTCGTTTCGATGCATATTCCCTTCATTTTGATGCTCCTTTTCTCGTTACGATCAACATTTCATTCGTTTCGATGCAGATTTCCTTCTTTTTATGCTCGTTTTCTCGTTACGATCAATATTTCTTTCATTTTGATGCATATTTACTTCATTTTGATGCTCGTTTTCTCGTTACGCTCAATATTTCCTTCGTTTCGATGCATATTTCCATCATTTTGATGCTCCTTTTCTCGTTACGATCAACATTACCTTCATTTCGATGCATATTTACTTCATTTTGAAGTTCCTTTTCTTGTTACGATCAACATTTTATTCGTTTCGATTATCAACATTTCATTCATTTCAATGCAGATTTTCTTCTTTTTGATGCTCGTTTTCTCATTACGATCAATATTTCCTTCGTTTTGATGCATATTTACTTCATTTTGATGCTCCTTTTCTCGATACGATCAGCATTTCCTTCGTTTCTATGCATATTTACTTCATTTTGATGCTCGTTTTCTCGTTACGATCAATATTTCCTTCGTTTCCTTGCATATTTCCTTCGTTTTGATGCTTTTTTTCTCGTTACGATCAACATTTCCTTTGTTTCGATGCAAATTTTCTTCATTTTGATGCTCTTTTTCTCATTACGATCAATATTTCATTCGTTCCGATGCAGATTTCCTTCATTTTTATGCTTGTTTTCTCGTTACGATCAATATTTCCTTCATTTCGATGCATATTTACTTCATTTTGATGCTCGTTTTCTCGTTACGATCAATAATTCCTTCGTTTCGATGCATATTTCCTTTATTTTGATGCTCCTTTTCTCGTTACGATCAACATTACCTTCGTTTCGATGCATATTTATTTCATTTTGATGTTTCTTTTCTTGTTACAATCAACATTTCATTCGTTTCGATTATCAACATTTCATTCGTTTCGATGCAGATTTCCTTCTTTTTTATGCTCGTTTTCTCGTTACGATCAATATTTCCTTCGTTTCGATGCATATTTACTTCATTTTGATGCTCCTTTTCTCGTTACGATCAGCATTTCCATCGTTTCTATGCATATTTAATTCATTTTGATTCTCGTTTTCTCATTACGATCAATATTTCCTCTGTTTCGATGCATATTTCCTTCATTTTGATGCTCTTTTTCTCGTTACGATCAACATTACCTTCGTTTTGATGCATATTTACTTCATTTCGATGTTCCTTTTCTTGTTACGATCAACATTTCATTCGTTTCGATTATCAACATTTCATTCGTTTTGATGCAGATTTCCTTCTTTTTTATGCTCGTTTTCTCGTTACGATCAATATTTCCTTCGTTTTGATGCATATTTACTTCATTTTGATGCTCCTTTTCTCTATACGATCAACATTTCCTTCGTTTCTATGCATATTTACTTCATTTTGATGCTCGTTTTCTCGTTACGATCAATATTTCCTTCGTTTCAATGCATATTTCCTTCATTTTGATGCTTCTTTTCTCGTTACGATCAATATTTCATTCGTTTCGATGCAGATTTTCTTCTTTTTTATGCTCGTTTTCTCGTTACGATCAATATTTCCTTCATTTCGATGCATATTTACTTCATTTTGATGCTCATTTTCTCGTTACGATCAATATTTCCTTCGTTTCGATGCATATTTCCTTCATTTTGATGCTCCTTTTCTCGTTACGATCAACATTACCTTCGTTTCGATGCATATTTACTTCATTTTGATGTTCATTTTCTTGTTATGATCAACATTTCATTTGTTTTTAGATTTTCAACATTTCATTCGTTTCGATGCAGATTTCCTTCTTTTTTATGTTCGTTTTCTCGTTACGATCAATATTTCCTTCATTTCGATGCATATTTACTTAATTTTGATGCTCCTTTTCTCGTTACGATCATCATTTCCTTTGTTTCTATGCATATTTACTTCATTTTGATTCTCGTTTTCTCGTTACGATCAATATTTCCTCCGTTTCGATGCATATTTCCTTCATTTTGATGCTCTTTTTCTCGTTACGATCAACATTACCTTCGTTTTGATGCATATTTACTTCATTTTGATGTTTCTTTTCTTGTTATGATCAACATTTCATTCGTTTCGATTATCAACATTTCATTCGTTTCGATGCAGATTTCCTTCTTTTTGATGCTCGTTTTCTCGTTACGATCAATATTTCCTTCGTTTCGATGCATATTTACTTCATTTTGATGCTCCTTTTCTCTATACGATCAGCATTTCCTTCGTTTCTATGAATATTTACTTCATTTTGATGCTCGTTTTCTCGTTACGATCAATATTTCCTTCGTTTCAATGCATATTTCCTTCGTTTTGATGCTTCTTTTCTCGTTACGATCAACATTTTATTCGTTTCGATGTAGATTTCCTTCTTTTTTATGCTCGTTTTCTCATTACGATCAATATTTCCTTCATTTCGATGCATATTTACTTCATTTTGATGCTCATTTTCTCGTTACGATCAATATTTCCTTCGTTTTGATGCATATTTCCTTTATTTTGATGCTCCTTTTCTCGTTACGATCAACATTACCTTCGTTTCGATGCATATTTACTTCATTTTGATGTTTCTTTTCTTGTTACGATCAACATTTCATTCGTTTTTCGATTTTCAACATTTCATTCGTTTCGATGCAGATTTCCTTCTTTTTTATGCTCGTTTTCTCGTTACGATCAATATTTCCTTCGTTTCGATGCATATTTACTTCATTTTGATGCTCCTTTTCTCGTTACGATCAGCATTTCCTTTGTTTCTATGCATATTTACTTCATTTTGATTCTCATTTTCTCGTTACGATCAATATTTCCTCCGTTTCGATGCATATTTCCTTCATTTTGATGCCCTTTTTCTCGTTACGATCAACATTCCCTTCGTTTTGATGCATATTTACTTCATTTTGATGTTTCTTTTCTTGTTATGATCAACATTTCATTCGTTTCGATTATCAACATTTCATTCGTTTCGATGCAGATTTCCTTCTTTTTTATACTCGTTTTCTCGTTACGATCAATATTTTCTTCATTTCGATGCATATTTACTTCATTTTGATGCTCCTTTTCTCGATACGATCTGTATTTCCTTCGTTTCTATGCATATTTAGTTCATTTTGATGCTCGTTTTCTCGTTACGATCAATATTTCCTTCGTTTCGATGCATATTTCCTTCGTTTTGATGCTCCTTTTCTCGTTACGATCAACATTTCATTCATTTCGATGCAGATTTCCTTCTTTTTATGCTCGTTTTCTCGTTACGATCAATATTTCCTTCATTTCGATGCATATTTACTTCATTTTGATGCTCGTTTTCTCGTTACGCTCAATATTTCCTTCGTTTCGAGGCATATTTCCATCATTTTGATGCTCCTTTTCTCGTTACGATCAACATTACCTTCATTTCGATGCATATTTACTTCATTTTGAAGTTCCTTTTCTTGTTACGATCTACATTTCATTCGTTTCGATTATCAATATTTCATTCGTTTCAATGCAGATTTCCTTCTTTTTGATGCTCATTTTCTCATTACGATCAATATTTTCTTCGTTTTGATGCATATTTACTTCATTTTGATGATCCTTTTCTCGATACGATCAGCATTTCCTTCGTTTCTATGCATATTTACTTCATTTTGATGCTCGTTTTCTCGTTACGATCAATATTTCCTTCGTTTCGATGCATCTTTCCTTCGTTTTGATGCTTTTTTTCTCGTTACGATCAATATTTCCTTTGTTTCGATGCATATTTTCTTCATTTTGATGCTCGTTTTTGTTGGGCAATTGGATCTTGTGGCTCAAACGTGATCGTTAGTAAACAGGCAAACAATAAACAGCGGAAGCAATTAAATCTTGTTTACCGTACTTCTGGGTTGATGTAGAGGATGAACCGTTGCTGAGAACCACCTCTCAATCTTCTGCAGTATGTCCCAAGTTGAATCCTGCTGTTGTGTGGGCAACAATCCGCAGGATTCTCTCAATCTGCTCCTGTTCTTTCTAACTGTCAAATGAGGCACTGACTTAGGGTTAACAGGAACTGAGATAACTTATTTATAAGGGCTACTGCAGGGACCAGGAGGAGAAATTGGGCTGGGCCTCAATTGAATTTAATTAACCAAGCTTAGCCCAAAGCTTTTAATTAAATCCAATAATAATAATATAGTCCACTAAAATATTATTATTGCATTACCCATCCAATCCCAAATTATGTTCTGGGCTCCTTCTTATTATAAGCCCGATAGTCTCCCCATGTTTAAGATATTCAATGTCCATTAATTAATTAAGTTACTGACAACTCTAATTAATTAATATCTCGTCCGAGAGTAGTACCACTCAACCTTTTTATCATGCCGGAAATTAATCCACTTGCAAGATTTACATGATAAACCTTATGAGCTCCTCAAGGGGACATCATCAACCTATGACGGACATGGATTCCTTCTACAATCAACAGCACACCATAGATACAGCACTACTTCCCAACTCACTGAGTTTGTTGATTTAATACTTATAAATCTCACCCATTGATGAATCAAAGAAATACATACTGCCCTACGTGTCGAGGTTATTGTATAGGGATTAAGAGCACGAACTTCCATAATAACAGAGATCAAGTTCTACTATATAGTCAGTATAAGAAGAACGATCTCAGGCGGTCCTGCTCAATACACACAAGTGCACTAATGTGATTCTATAGCCAAGACAAGCTAATACCAAACCACACTACAACCATACCGATAGAGAGTCCCCGTCTATCTCAGTTGTGAGCATCTGTTTATACTTTATAAGAAAACCGATAATATGATCTTCTGCGTGTTGTCGCACAACATATTATCTACAGTATAAAGTAAATGGACTATTGCGTCATGCATATAAAATAAATTATAAGACGCAATCATTTGATCAATGATTCTCATTTCAAATATTGTTATGACATTGTTCATACTAAAGCTAGACTTTTAGTATACAATCCAACAATCTCCCACTTATACAAAAAGACTATGCTGTCATGTATTCTGCCATACATCTGATTCCTACTACCACTACACGACCATTAAAAGCTCTCGCCTTAAGGTCCTTGTAAATAGTTTACTAGGTCATCATCCGATGCAATCTAGGCGACAACAACCTTCCCCTCATCATACGATTTCTCGTAACAGGTGGTACTTGCGCTCCATGTGTTTAATTGCCTTATGGACTCGTGATTCCTTCAAGTTTGCAACTGCACCAATATCAACAATGTAAATTGTGATTACGTTGGGCAAACTTAGAAACACTTCAAATTCCATCTTGAAGTTTCTAGAGTCATATAGATACTTTGGCTGCCTCATAGGCTCCAATTTATCATCTTTCCATGATGGAATCTGGAGTCTGAAATATATTTCTATATAACACTCCTCCACATTATGACTCTACTTCCTAAGATTAAACACATAACCTTTGAGGAGAATTTACTACTGTTCAATCTGATTAAAAAATCCGAATCTCCGTAATCCACAAGAAGCAGTGAATCTGCTCAGTAAGTCTATATATGATTTCCAGTCCTTCTCAGGCACTTCATATATGTCTTACCACAGTTCATCATTCTTGTTCCGGATTACGTTGATACCCACTGTTCTTGCATTCAGCAAAACAGATATCCAACTTCGTTCATAGCATTCCTTAGATTAAGCTTCCTTATTCGCCGAAGCATAAGGAACCGCTTTCATCTACTTTATCTTCTTTTTGTATCTCAAAGACACATTCACTAAGATAAATTCACATGCTAAACGAGTATGGACTGTATCATTTATGAAACTTGAGATAAGCATAATGTCCTTTCTTGTGATCCGTATTACCGTGATCAAAAGGATATATTTGCCTTTCTTAAGTCCTTCATATCTACCGCTTTATTAACCGTACACATACGCCCGATAATACTCTTTCATTGTCTCCAATGAGCAAGATACTATCTACGTATAGTACAAAAACCACCACCACGTTTCCGTCACTCTTTACAATACACAAGATACATCCGTTGATTGATTTAAATCCGTGCCACTGGATTACCTAATCAAAACAGATGCTTCACGATCTCAAACCTTGCTTTAGTCCATCGCTGGACACTTTTAAGCTTACTATCAAAATGCTATTAGTACTTTGCAATGAATCACTCTGGTTGCTTCACATAGATGTTTTCCTCAAGACTTCCAATCAGGAAAGCTGTCTTGACATCTATTTGCTGTTCCTCATAATTCAATATGAGCAGCAATAAATAAAAGAATCCGGATCAACATAAGCATAGCTACCAGCGAATATGTTCCCTCATAATCGAACCATTTCTTTCTGAGTACACTTTTTCGCAACAAGCTTTGCTTCCAAGGTTTTCACCTTTCCATATGATCCTCTTTTATTTCCTTTGACCCTTGCAATGGCTTTTACACCATTTAGTGGTCATACAAGTTCCCAAATTTAATATAGAATCTGTAGATTCTATTTCAACATACATTGCAACTTACTAAGATTCCGCATTTTAATCTTGTAGTGCTACGTCGTATCCGTGGGATAATACCATGTTTACTAGGGATTCAGTCTTACGACTCTCCCAAAACATATATTTATGGGTTGTCATACAACACTCCCACTACGACAAGGCACTACATGTAATTGTGTATCAGACGTGACACGCGTTGCAGTTTACCTTGTGGTATATCCTCTTGTACACTTGGTACTTATACTTAGTGTTTTCCTCTCACTTCCTTTAGAACAACTTATACATGGGCTTGTGATTTATTACATAGTCCTTTTCCAAAAAAAATCTAGTGTTTATGTTGACAATCACCCTTCGATCTTTTAGACTAAATAAATCACTCTCCATTTTTCTAGGATATCCCATATACAGACAAATGTTTCACGAATTACTGTATCTAGGGTATATCCATAAAATGAATTTAATTATTCCAAATAATTCATCATCTATCTAATCATAACCATAAGAGTCTTACACCTTCTATCCACCACACCATTCAGCTGGGGCTCGCCCGGTGTAGACAACTTGAGATTTAATCTCAACTTCTGATTATTAGTTCCTAACTATCCTAAGAGGTTTTCATCATCACGATTGAATCGCAATGATATGATATATTTTTCATGACGCTTCACTGTATCAGCCTTACAATTCTTGAATTAATCCAAGAACTTAGACATGCAGTGCATCAAATAAATATATCGGCATCCAGAATAATCTTTGAATATTCATAACCACCTCTCGTCTGGATATTGTTAGGTTCGCTTGAATCAGAATGAACTAATTCCAACATATATATCTTTGGCTCTACACCCCACAGCCTTGAAAAGGCAGTTAATCATTTTTACTTCCAAGTAAGACTCGCAAGTCCGATAGTTTCCACTTCAGATAAACCTTACGGTCTATTGGCTATCAACTTTTGAATCCTACTCAAGTAAAATGAACTAATCTTAGATGCCAAATGTATGTTTAGTTCATTTACGAAGGTTCCTTTCTCTTACTTATATTAGAAGATGCATTATTTAATTACTATTTATTGCATCTGTGGGATGTACATGATTCAAGAGTTTACATATTATCCACCAACGTACTTTAACGGATTATAGCCTCATTCCTCATTACTATGACCATGTCATTTAAATGAAATGAAGTATCCATCCGTTAATGCATAGAAACCGAAATCAAATTCTTTCTATGAAACATACGTAAAGACAATTTCTCATAAACAATCGTTTATTCTTATCATTAGATAAATAAACATCTCCCACTGCAATAGCCACTACATTTGTAGTTTTACCCATGTCAATAACAATCTTATCCTTACTTAGTGATAAACATTTAGTGATTCATGTATCTACACAGTTCGTGCCAGTAGATGCCATCACTAATCATGTTTAAACTATTAGTAAATAAGATATTAAACTAGTTCACATCATGATGAAAATGGCTTTCTTTTGTCATATGTTTTGTCAGAAGTTTCCCACCATATACAACCTCTCGTATTTCAGGTAGAACTTGCTCAAAACATCCCGGCAAATTATGAAGAATAAATTGATCTAGGTTTCCCTTTCAATTTCTATTCCAAGCTTTTCAAATTCATTCATCAATTCAACCATGATCTTCTGCCTTTTAATTTACTCAAGTATCCGAAGAGTTACATGAGACCATCATATTTCTATGAACCTCTCATCTCTTCACTAGAGACTTTAATAGGCATCATGAGACATCCTTTGTGAGAACACACATGTATTTTCTTAAGCAGTAATTTTCAAAACCACGATTCTTTTCTAATCATCTAATTTGGACAAGTAAATATAATGTCTTTTAGTTAACAATTAGTGAAATAAAACCATTCGAAATTCAGAGAATCACAAATAAATTTAGTGATCAAAACTTCGAATTTTATCCTTTTATATTGTTTCCCTCAAAACAATATAAAATAAAATTCACCGACATCTCAAGCACCGTGAGTCTGCAAGCCACGTTAGTGTGGACGTTTACAAACCCGAACATTTACAAGAGAAGGTTTTACCCATTAATTTCATTTGTCAACCTAACTTTATGACAAAATAATTAATAGTCGGTTACTCTTTAGCCATGCAAATAATAGCAGTGACTCCGTTGGGGAGGATACTAATTATTTACACCTAAGTGTACACCATTATTTGATCCCAAGTCCACTGCGCGAGCTTATGTGCCTTACAGTTGGAGAAGTACACACGCGCTCGGGTAGCTTCCTACAATCATCAATTATAAGTTTGTACCAGTGTACCGCACACAAACTCATCCGTTAGGGAGGAAGGCCTATGCCAACACGCAAGTTTATGTGCCACATTACAAACAATAATTATTTATGAAGTCTGTACCAGTGATCCATGAATAAACTCATCCGTTAGGGAGGAAGGCCTATGCCAACACGCAAGTTTACTCACATCACTTACAAACCAATAATGGAGGCCGCGAGAATTTTTTACCAATCCCCTCTCCCACTTAGTTATTTAATTACCAGGGGTTTTAAACATGCATATAATATTCCAGAATAAAATATACAACTAAGACATGCTCTATTAACAGCAATTTAAATAAATAAATCACATAGAACATGTCTTTCATATATAACAATTAATTGTCAAGTTAAAGCAATTAAATCAGTTATATATTATAATTAATTGCATAATGTGTTGGATCAATTAAATAGGTCCAGCTGACCCAAACTTCATTAGCATAAAATGAGCAGCCCATTATTAAAATAATTAAGCCCATTTATTTTGCCAATTTCAGCATAAAGGTCTAGCCCAATATTTAACCTTGGCCCAACATCAAAATACCCACAATTAATTAAAATTAATTAGTCCAGCAGCCCATTGCCATTTAATTAAAATTTGGGCCCAAAAGCCCAAAACCAAATTAAAATTGAGCAGCATCTAATATAATTACTGAATTGGGCCTTTTAATCATCAGCCCAAATACTCCTTAATTAAAATAGGGCCCTGCAGCCCAATATCCTTTTAATTAAAATATTTGGGCCCAAATAATTAAACTAGGCCCAACATCAAAACAAAAGCAGCCCAACAACATAGGCCCAATACCCATGCTGCCCTAATGCTCCTGCCAGCCGCCAACACGCCCAGAAGACACCGGCGCCGCTGCTTCCGGCGAGAGTGCCGTCAGCCGCCGGAGCCGCGCCAACAGCCCAACTACCGTGTGCCGCCAGCCGTCGACCGACATCGCTGCCGTCGGAGACTGCCGCTAGCCCACCGCTGTAAGCCGATCCAGCGCGGCCGCCATCAACCGCCAGCGCCGCCCACTGCTTGAGACGTCACGCCGCGACCACCGACGGCCATGCCTTGTCCGCCAGTCCCGGTAGCAGATCGACCGAAAGCGTTGCTGAGTCACCTCCGACATCGCTGCAAGTCACCAGCTGCCGTCGTTGCGTCGTCGACCCTTCTACCGTGACCAGTTCATCAGTGCCGCCGTCGCGCAGAGCCATCGGCGCTATCGCCGACTGGCGTCGCAGCCTCCAGCCGCCGTGCCGCGCCACGTCCGGCGGTCCACTGGCCCAGAAGTAATCGCAGGTCTGCATAGCCTACCGCCACCTCGATTTCGCCGCTCAGCCATCACTCGCCGCCAGATCCGCATCGATCTTCTCCAAAGCGATTGGGACCAGTCCAGTCGCACCTCGCCGTGAAGTCGACGCCGCCGTGCCAGTAACGATCCAGTCGAGGCGTCAAAAACTCAGTCACGTGGAAACACGGTGCCGGTCAGTCCCGCGTCTCCTCCGCCCCGACCAGGCGCTGCTGTCACCGTCTGTCTTCGCGCCGCCGTCGAAAACGCGCCGCCAGAAAGACAGCCACCTCACGTCGCCGTCAGTCGAACGTCCACGCGCCGCCGTCACCGCCGTCGACGTCAGCCACCAGTGTGTATGTGTACAGTGTACAGTGTATACAATTAATGAAAAAAATAACTGTATACTCACTCACAAAGAAACATGTGATATACCAGATTGTACTCAAACATGTGATAAATTCAGATTAAATCATATAATCAATTAATCACAAAAATCTTAACAAATCATGTTTCACCAAGAAACCATGCTCTGATACCAATTGTTGGGCAATTGGATCTTGTGGCTCAAACGTGATCGTTAGTAAACAGGCAAACAATAAACAGCGGAAGCAATTAAATCTTGTTTACCGTACTTCTGGGTTGATGTAGAGGATGAACCGTTGCTGAGAACCACCTCTCAATCTTCTGCAGTATGTCCCAAGTTGAATCCTGCTGTTGTGTGGGCAACAATCCGCAGGATTCTCTCAATCTGCTCCTGTTCTTTCTAACTGTCAAATGAGGCACTGACTTAGGGTTAACAGGAACTGAGATAACTTATTTATAAGGGCTACTGCAGGGACCAGGAGGAGAAATTGGGCTGGGCCTCAATTGAATTTAATTAACCAAGCTTAGCCCAAAGCTTTTAATTAAATCCAATAATAATAATATAGTCCACTAAAATATTATTATTGCACTACCCATCCAATCCCAAATTATGTTCTGGGCTCCTTCTTATTATAAGCCCGATAGTCTCCCCATGTTTAAGATATTCAATGTCCATTAATTAATTAAGTTACTGACAACTCTAATTAATTAATATCTCGTCCGAGAGTAGTACCACTCAACCTTTTTATCATGCCGGAAATTAATCCACTTGCAAGATTTACATGATAAACCTTATGAGCTCCTCAAGGGGACATCATCAACCTATGACGGACATGGATTCCTTCTACAATCAACAGCACACCATAGATACAGCACTACTTCCCAACTCACCGAGTTTGTTGATTTAATACTTATAAATCTCACCCATTGATGAATCAAAGAAATACATACTGCCCTACGTGTCGAGGTTATTGTATAGGGATTAAGAGCACGAACTTCCATAATAACAGAGATCAAGTTCTACTATATAGTCAGTATAAGAAGAAAGATCTCAGGCGGTCCTGCTCAATACACACAAGTGCACTAATGTGATTCTATAGCCAAGACAAGCTAATACCAAACCACACTACAACCATACCGATAGAGAGTCCCCGTCTATCTCAGTTGTGAGCATCTGTTTATACTTTATAAGGAAACCGATAATATGATCTTCTGCGTGTTGTCGCACAACATATTATCTACAGTATAAAGTAAATGGACTATTGCGTCATGCATATAAAATAAATTATAAGACGCAATCATTTGATCAATGATTCTCATTTCAAATATTGTTATGACATTGTTCATACTAAAGCTAGACTTTTAGTATACAATCCAACAGTTTTCTCATTACGATCAATATTTCATTCGTTCCGATGCAGATTTTCTTCTTTTTTATGCTTGTTTTCTCGTTACGATCAATATTTCCTTCATTTCGATGCATATTTACTTCATTTTGATGCTCTTTTTCTCGTTAAGATCAATAATTCCTTTGTTTCGATGCATATTTCCTTCATTTTGATGCTCCTTTTCTCGTTACGATCAACATTACCTTCGTTTCGATGCATATTTACTTCATTTTGATGTTCCTTTTCTTGTTACGATCAATATTTCATTCGTTTCGATTATCAATATTTCATTCGTTTCGATGCAGATTTCCTTCTTTTTTATGCTCGTTTCTCGTTACGATCAATATTTCCTTCGTTTCGATGCATATTTACTTAATTCATTTTGATTCTCGTTTTCTCGTTACGATCAATTTTTCCTCCGTTTCGATGCATATTTCCTTCATTTTGATGCTCTTTTTCTCGTTACGATCAACATTACCTTCGTTTTGATGCATATTTATTTTATTTTGATGTTCCTTTTCTTGTTACGATCAACATTTCATTTGTTTCGATTATCAATATTTCATTCGTTTTGATGCAGATTTCCTTTTTTTTTATGCTCGTTTTCCCGTTACGATCAATATTTCCTTCGTTTCGATGCATATTTACTTCATTTTGATGCTCATTTTCTCTATACGATCAGCATTTCCTTCGTTTCTATGCATATTTACTTCATTTTGATGCTCGTTTTCTCGTTACGATCAATATTTCCTTCGTTTCAATGCATATTTCCTTCGTTTTGATGCTCATTTTCTCGTTCCGATCAACATTTTATTCATTTCGATGCAGATTTCCTTCTTTTTTATGCTCGTTTTCTCGTTACGATCAATATTACCTTTATTTCGATGCGTATTTACTTTATTTTGATGCTCGTTTTCTCGTAACGATCAATATTTCCTTCGTTTCGATGCATATTTCCTTCATTTTGATGTTCCTTTTCTCGTTACGATCAACATTACCTTCGTTTCGATGCATATTTACTTCATTTTGATGTTCCTTTTCTTGTTACGATCAACATTTCATTCGTTTCGATTATCAACATTTCATTCGTTTCGATGCAGATTTCCTTCTTTTTTATGCTCGTTTTCTCGTTACGATCAATATTTCCTTCATTTCGATGCATATTTACTTTATTTTGATGCTCCTTTTCTCGATACGATCAGTATTTCCTTCGTTTCTATGCATATTTACTTCATTTTGATGCTCATTTTCTCGTTACGATCAATATTTCCTTCGTTTCGATGCATATTTCCTTCATTTTGATGCTCCTTTTCTCGTTACGATCAACATTTCCTTCATTTCGATGCATATTTTCTTCATTTTGATGCTCGTTTTCTCATTACGATCAACATTTCATTCGTTTCGATGCAGATTTCCTTTTTTATGCTCGTTTTCTCGTTACGATCAATATTTCCTTCATTTCGATGCATATTTACTTTATTTTGATGCTCGTTTTCTCATTACGATCAATAATTCATTCATTTCGATGCATAATTCCTTCATTTTGATGCTCCTTTTCTCGTTACGATCAACATTACCTTCGTTTCGATGCATATTTACTACATTTTGATGTTCCTTTTCTTGTTACGATCAACATTTCATTCGTTTCGATTTTCAACATTTCATTCATTTCGATACAGATTTCCTTCTTTTTTATGCTCATTTTCTCGTTACGATCAATATTTCCTTCATTTCGATGCATATTTCATTTTGATGCTCGTTTTTTCTTTACGATCAATATTTCCTTCATTTCGATGCATATTTCCTTCATTTTAATGCTCTTTTTCTCGTTACGATCAACATTACCTTCGTTTCGATGCATATTTACTTCATTTTGATGTTCCTTTTCTTGTTATGATCAACATTTTATTCGTTTCGATTATCAACATTTCATTCATTTCGATGCAGATTTCCTTCTTTTTTATGCTCGTTTTCTCGTTACGATCAATATTTCCTTTGTTTCGATGCATATTTACTTCATTTTGATGCTCCTTTTCTCGTTACGATCAGCATTTCCTTCGTTTCTATGCATATTTACTTCATTTTGATTCTCGTTTTCTCGTTACGATCAATATTTCCTCCGTTTCGATGCATATTTCCTTCATTTTGATGCTCTTTTTCTCGTTACGATCAACATTACCTTCGTTTTGATGCATATTTACTTCATTTTGATGTTCCTTTTCTTGTTACGATCAACATTTCATTCGTTTCGATTATCAACATTTCATTCGTTTAGATGCAGATTTCCTTCTTTTTGATGCTCGTTTTCTCGTTACGATCAATATTTCCTTCGTTTCGATGCATATTTACTTTATTTTGATGCTCCTTTTCTCGATACGATCAGTATTTCCTTCGTTTCTATGCATATTTACTTCATTTTGATGCTCGTTTTCTCGTTACGATCAATATTTCCTTCGTTTCAATGCATATTTCCTTCATTTTGATGCTCCTTTTCTCGTTACGATCAACATTTCATTCGTTTCGATGTAGATTTCCTTTTTTTTATGCTTGTTTTCTCGTTACGATCAATATTTCCTTCATTTCGATGCATATTTACTTCATTTTGATGCTCATTTTCTCGTTACGATCAATATTTCCTTCATTTCGATGCATATTTCCTTCATTTTGATGCTCCTTTTCTCGTTACGATCAACATTACCTTCGTTTCGATGCATATTTACTTCATTTTGATGTTCCTTTTCTTGTTACGATCAACATTTCATTCGTTTTTCGATTTTCAACATTTCATTCGTTTCGATGCAGATTTCCTTCTTTTTTATGCTCGTTTTCTCGTTACGATCAATATTTCCTTCATTTCGATGCATATTTACTTCATTTTGATGCTCCTTTTCTCGTTACGATCAGCATTTCCTTTGTTTCTATGCATATTTACTTCATTTTGATTCTCGTTTTCTCGTTACGATCAATATTTCCTCCGTTTCGATGCATATTTCCTTCATTTTGATGCTCTTTTTCTCGTTACGATCAACATTACCTTCGTTTTGATGCATATTTACTTCATTTTGATGTTTCTTTTCTTGTTATGATCAACATTTCATTCGTTTCGATTATCAACATTTCATTCATTTCGATGCAGATTTCCTTCTTTTTGATGCTCGTTTTCTCGTTACAATCAATATTTCCTTCGTTTCGATGCATATTTACTTCATTTTGATGCTCCTTTTCTCTATACGATCAGCATTTCCTTCGTTTCTATGCATATTTACTTCATTTTGATGATCGTTTTCTCATTACGATCAATATTTCCTTTGTTTCAATGCATATTTCCTTCGTTTTGATGCTCCTTTTCTCGTTACGATCAACATTTCATTCGTTTCGATGCAGATTTCCTTCTTTTTTATGCTCGTTTTCTCGTTACGATCAATATTTCCTTCATTTCGATGCATATTTACTTTATTTTGATGCTCATTTTCTCGTTACGATCAATATTTCCTTCGTTTTGATGCATATTTCCTTCATTTTGATGCTCCTTTTCTCGTTACGATCAACATTACCTTCGTTTCGATGCATATTTACTTCATTTTGATGCTCCTTTACTTGTTACGATCAACATTTCATTCGTTTTTCGATTTTCAACATTTCATTCGTTTCGATGCATATTTCCTTCATTTTGATGCTCTTTTTCTCGTTACGATCAACATTACCTTCGTTTTGATGCATATTTACTTCATTTTGATGTTTCTTTTCTTGTTATGATCAACATTTCATTCGTTTCGATTATCAACATTTCATTCGTTTCGATGCAGATTTCCTTCTTTTTGATGCTCGTTTTCTCGTTACGATCAATATTTCCTTCATTTCGATGCATATTTACTTCATTTTGATGCTCCTTTTCTCGATACGATCAGCATTTCCTTCGTTTCTATGCATATTTACTTCATTTTGATGCTCGTTTTCTCGTTACGATCAATATTTCCTTCGTTTCGATGCATATTTCCTTCGTTTTGATGCTCCTTTTCTCGTTACGATCAACATTTCGTTCGTTTCGATGCAGATTTCCTTCTTTTTATGCTCGTTTTCTCGTTACGATCAATATTTGCTTCATTTCGATGCATATTTACTTCATTTTGATGCTCGTTTTCTCGTTACGCTCAATATTTCCTTCGTTTCGATGCATATTTCCATCATTTTGATGCTCCTTTTCTCGTTACGATCAACATTACCTTCATTTCAATGCATATTTACTTCATTTTGAAGTTCCTTTTCTTGTTACGATCTACATTTCATTCGTTTCGATTATCAACATTTCATTCGTTTCAATGCAGATTTCCTTCTTTTTGATGTTCATTTTCTCATTACGATCAATATTTCCTTCGTTTTGATGCATATTTACTTCATTTTGATGCTCCTTTTCTCGATACGATCAGCATTTCCTTCGTTTCTATGCATATTTACTTCATTTTGATGCTCATTTTCTCGTTACGATCAATATTTTCTTCGTTTCGATGCATATTTCCTTCGTTTTGATTCTTTTTTTCTCGTTACGATCAACATTTCCTTTGTTTCGATGCATATTTTCTTCATTTTGATGCTCGTTTACTCATTACGATCAATATTTCATTCGTTCCGATGCAGATTTCCTTCTTTTTTATGCTTGTTTTCTCGTTACGATTAATATTTCCTTCATTTTGATGCATATTTACTTCATTTTGATGCTCGTTTTCTCGTTAAGATCAATAATTCCTTCGTTTCGATGCATATTTCCTTCATTTTGATGCTCCTTTTCTCGTTACGATCAACATTACCTTCGTTTCGATGCATATTTACTTCATTTTGATGTTCCTTTTCTTGTTACGATCAATATTTCATTCATTTCGATTATCAACATTTCATTCGTTTCGATGCAGATTTCCTTCTTTTTTAAGCTCGTTTTCTCGTTACGATCAATATTTCCTTCGTTTCGATGCATATTTACTTAATTCATTTTTATTCTCGTTTTCTCGTTACGATCAATATTTCCTCCGTTTCGATGCATATTTCCTTCATTTTGATGCTCTTTTTCTCGTTACGATCAACATTACCTTCGTTTTGATGCATATTTACTTCATTTTGATGTTCCTTTTCTTGTTACGATCAACATTTCATTCGTTTCGATTATCAATATTTCATTCGTTTTGATGCAGATTTCCTTTTTTTTTATGCTCGTTTTCTCGTTACGATCAATATTTCCTTCGTTTCGATGCATACTTACTTCATTTTGATGCTCCTTTTCTCTATACGATCAGCATTTCCTTCGTTTCTATGCATATTTACTTCATTTTGACGCTCATTTTCTCGTTACGATTAATATTTCCTTCGTTTCAATGCATATTTCCTCCGTTTTGATACTCCTTTTCTCGTTACGATCAACATTTCATTCGTTTCGATGCAGATTTCCTTCTTTTTTATGCTCGTTTTCTCGTTACGATCAATATTACCTTTATTTCGATGCGTATTTACTTTATTTTGATGCTCGTTTTCTCGTAACGATCAATATTTCCTTCGTTTCGATGCATATTTCCTTCATTTTGATGCTCCTTTTCTCGTTACGATCAACATTACCTTCGTTTCGATGCATATTTACTTCATTTTGATGTTCATTTTCTTGTTACGATCAACATTTCATTCGTTTCGATTATCAACATTTCATTCGTTTCGATGCAGATTTCCTTCTTTTTGATGCTCGTTTTCTCGTTACGATCAATATTTCATTCGTTTCGATGCATATTTACTTTATTTTGATGCTCCTTTCCTCGATACGATCAGCATTTCCCTCGTTTCTATGCATATTTACTTCATTTTGATGCTCATTTTCTCGTTACGATCAATATTTCCTTCGTTTCGATGGATATTTTCTTCATTTTGATGCTCCTTTTCTTGTTACGATCAACATTTCCTTCGTTTCGATGCATATTTTCTTCATTTTGATGCTCGTTTTCTCATTACGATCAACATTTCATTCGTTTCGATGCAGATTTCCTTTTTTATGCTTGTTTTCTCGTTACGATCAATATTTCCTTCATTTCGATGCATATTTACTTTATTTTGATGCTCGTTTTCTCATTACGATCAATAATTCATTCGTTTCGATGCATATTTCCTTCATTTTGATTCTCCTTTTCTCGTTACGATCAACATTACCTTCGTTTTGATGCATATTTACTTCATTTTGATGTTTCTTTTCTTGTTATGATCAACATTTCATTCGTTTTGATTTTCAACATTTCATTCGTTTCGATGCAGATTTCCTTCTTTTTGATGCTCGTTTTCTCGTTACGATCAATATTTCCTTCGTTTCGATGCATATTTACTTCATTTTGATGCTCGTTTTTTCTATACGATCAGCATTTCCTTCGTTTCTATGAATATTTACTTCATTTTGATGCTCGTTTTCTCGTTACGATCAATATTTCCTTCGTTTCAATGCATATTTCCTTCGTTTTGATGCTATTTTTCTCGTTACGATCAGCATTTCATTCGTTTTGATGTAGATTTCCTTCTTTTTTATGCTCGTTTTCTCATTACGATCAATATTTCCTTCATTTCGATGCATATTTACTTCATTTTGATGCTCATTTTCTCGTTACGATAAATATTTCCTTCGTTTTGATGCATATTTCCTTTATTTTGATGCTCCTTTTCTCGTTACGATCAACATTACCTTCGTTTCGATGCATATTTACTTCATTTTGATGTTTCTTTTCTTGTTACGATCAACATTTCATTCGTTTTTCGATTTTCAACATTTCATTCGTTTCGATGCAGATTTCCTTCTTTTTTATGCTCGTTTTCTCGTTACGATCAATATTTCCTTCGTTTCGATGCATATTTACTTCATTTTGATGCTCCTTTTCTCGTTACGATCAGCATTTCCTTTGTTTCTATGCATATTTACTTCATTTTGATTCTCGTTTTCTCGTTACGATCAATATTTCCTCCATTTCGATGCATATTTCCTTCATTTTGATGCTCTTTTTATCGTTACGATCAACATTACCTTCGTTTTGATGCATATTTACTTCATTTTGATGTTTTTTTTCTTGTTATGATCAACATTTCATTCGTTTCGATTATCAACATTTCATTTGTTTCGATGCAGATTTCCTTCTTTTTGATGCTCGTTTTCTCATTACGATCAGTATTTCCTTCATTTCGATGCATATTTACTTCATTTTGATGCTCCTTTTCTCGATACGATCAGCATTTCCTTCGTTTCTATGCATATTTACTTCATTTTGATGCCCGTTTTCTCGTTACGATCAATATTTCCTTCGTTTCGATGCATATTTCCTTCGTTTTGATGCTCCTTTTCTCGTTACGATCAACATTTCATTCGTTTCGATGCAGATTTCGTTCTTTTTATGCTCGTTTTCTCATTACGATCAATATTTCCTTCATTTCGATGCATATTTACTTCATTTTGATGCTCGTTTTCTCGTTACGCTCAATATTTCCTTCGTTTCGATGCATATTTCCATCATTTTGATGCTCCTTTTCTCGTTACGATCAACATTACCTTTATTTCGATGCATATTTACTTTATTTTGAAGTTCATTTTCTTGTTACGATCTACATTTCATTCGTTTCGATTATCAACATTTCATTCGTTTCAATGCAGATTTCCTTCTTTTTGATGCTCATTTTCTCATTACGATAAATATTTCCTTCGTTTTGATGCATATTTACTTCATTTTGATGCTCCTTTTCTCGATACGATCATCATTTCCTTCGTTTCTATGCATATTTACTTCATTTTGATGCTCGTTTTCTCGTTACGATCAATATTTCCTTCGTTTTGATGCTTTTTTTCTCGTTACGATCAACATTTCCTTTGTTTCGATGCATATTTTCTTCATTTTGATGCTCGTTTTTGTTGGCATTCGATCGTTTGGTTAACGTGACCCGTTAGGGTTCCATGTATTTCTAACAAGCAGCGGAAGCAAGTAAACATGAAACGCATTACCTTTCACCAAGGGTTGATGTAGAGGTTGAATTCTCGCTGGCAGTCTGCGCAGTCCCACGAGAATAACCATAAGTTCCTCTTCTGATGTCGGAATTGAGTGATCTTTATGCTCAGACGATCCTCTCTTCGAAGGCTTTCCATCAGTATATAATACATCAAAATCAAAGAACTATACGATTTTATATGAATTTTGGAACATGACAAACTGCAGCAGCAAACGACCTTCCGGTCTTCTGCTATATGTCCCAAGTCCGATCTCGACGTCGTGTGGGCGACGATTTACGAGACCTACTCAATCTGCTCTCAACCCTCATCACACGTGAATAATGAATTAGATTAGGGTCCAGATAAGTTGAGGTGACTTATATACATGGGCTACAGCAGGGACCAGGAGGAGAAATTGGGTTGGGCCTCCATTGGGCTTAAGTATCCAAGCTTAGCCCAAAGCTTATACTTAAGTCCAATAATAATAATATATTCCACTAAAATATTATTACTGCACTACCATACCAATCCCAAAATTACGTTTTGGGCTCCTTCTTATTATGAGCCCGTTAGTCTCCCCATGTTTAAGATATACAATGTCCATTAATTAATTTAAGTTACTGACAACTCAATTAATTAATATCTCATCCAAGAGTAGTACCACTCAACCTCATTATCATGCCGGAATAAATTCCACCTGCAGGGTTTACATGATAATCCTTATGAGCTCCTCAAGGGGACATCATCAACCTATGACGGACACGGATTCCTTCTACAATCAACAGCACACCATAGAGACAGCACTACTTCCCAACTCACCGAGTTTATTGATTTAATTGCATGTAAATCTCACCCATTGATGAATCAAAGAAATACATACTGCCCTATGTGTCGAGGTTATTGTATAGGGATTAAGAGAACGAACATCCATAATAACTGAGATAAAGTTCTCCTATAAGTCAGTATAAATCGAACGATCTCAAGCGGTCCTGCTCAATACACACAAGTGCACTAATGTGATTCTATAGCCAAGACAAGCTAATACCAAACTACACTACAACCATCCCGATAGAGAGTCCCCGTCTATCTCGATTGTGAGCATCTGTTTATACTTTATAAGGAAACCGATAATATGATCTTCCGCGTGTTGTCGCACAACATATTATCTACAGTATAAAATAAGTGGACTATTGCATCGAACATATAAATAAATTATAAGATGCAATCATTTGATCATATGATTCTCATTTCAAATTAATTGTTACAACATTGTTCATACAAAAAGCTAGACTTTTAGTATACAATCCAACAATCTCCCACTTATACTAAAAGACTATGCTGTCATGTCTTCCGCCATACATCTGATTCCAACTCCCACTACACGACCATTAAAAGTTCTCGCCTTAATATCCTTGTAAATGGATTTACTAGGTCATCATCCGATGCAATCTAGGTGACAACAACCTTCCCCTCATCATACGATTTCTCGTAACATGTGGTACTTGCACTCCATGTGTTTAATTGCCTTATGGGCTCGTGATTCCTTCAAGTTTGCAACTGCACCAATATCATCAATATAAATTGTGATATCCTTGGACAAACTTAGAAACACTTCGAAGTCCATCTTGAAGTTTCTAGAGTCATACAGATACTTTGGCTGCCTTATAGGCTCCAATTTATCATCTTTCCATGATGGAGTCCGGAGTCTGAAATATATTTCTATATAACACTCCTCCATATTATGACTCAACTTCCTAAAATTAAACACATAACCTTGAGGTGGATTTACTGCCGTCCAATCTGACTAAAAAATCCGAATCTACGTAATCCACAAGAAGCAGTGAATTTGCCCAGTAAACTTACATATAATTTCCAGTCCTTCTCAGGCACTTCATATATGTCTTACCACAGTTCATCATTCTTGTTCCGGGTTACGTTGATACCCACTGTTCATGCGTTCAGCAAAATAGATATCCATTCTCGCGCATAGCATTCCTAAGATTAAGCTTCCTTATTCGCCGAAGCATAAGGAACCGCTTTCATCACCTTTATCTTCCTTTTATGTCTCAAGACATATTTTCTTAGATAAAGTCACTTGCTAAAACAAGTAAGGATCGTATCAATTCATGAAGCTTGAGACAAGCATAATATCCTTTCTTATGATCCGTATTACCGTGATCAAAAGGATATTTTTGCTCTTCTTAAGTCCTTCATTTCATACCGCTTTATTATCCATACACATACGCCCGACAATACTCTTTCATTGTCTCCAATGAGCAATATATCATCTACGTATAGTACAAGAAATACCACCACGTTTCCATCACTCTTTTCAATACACAAGACCCATCCGATCATTGATTAGATCCATGTCACTGGATTACCTCATCAAAACGGATGTTTCATGATCTTGAAGCTTGTTTTAGTCCATTAATGGACACTTTTAAGCTCACTATCACAATGCTCTTAGCTCTTTGCAATGAATCATTCTGGTTGCTTCACATAGATGTTTCCCTTAAGACTTCCAATCAGGAAAGCTGTCTCGACATCTATTTGCTATCCCTCATATTTCATATGAGTAGCAACAAATAAAAAGTCCGGATCAACATAAGCATAGCTACTGGCGAACAAGTTTTCTCATAATCGAACCCTTTCTTTCTGAGTATACCTTTTCCCAACAAGCTTTACTTCCAAGGTTTTCACCTTACTGTATGATCCTCTTTTATTTTGTATGACCACTTCCAATATTTTTCACACCATCCGTGGTTCTACAATCATCCAGATCTTATTTAGAATCTATTAATTCTATTTCAACATTTATTGCAATTTGTTAAGATTTCGCATTTCTATCTTGTAGTTCTTCGTCGTATTCGTGGGTTAACTCCATGTTTACTAGGGACCAAGCCTCACGACTCTCCCAAAACATGTATCTTACAAGTTGTCGAAGAACCCTCCCACTACGACAAGGCACTACATGCAATTGTATATCAGACGTGGCACGCGTTGCAGTTTACCTTGTGGCATATCCTCTTGTACACTTGGTACTTATACTTTGTGTTTTCCTCTCACTTCCTTTAGAACAACTTATACATGGGTATTTGATTTATTACATAGTCCTTTTTCCAAAAATCTAGTGTTTATGTTAACATTCACTCTTTGATCTTATGGACTAAATAAATCATCCTTCATTTTTCTAGGATATCCCACAAATAGAAAAACATTCTTACGAATTACTGTTCCTAGGGCATATCCATAAAATGAATTTAGTAATTCCAAATAATTCATCATCTATCTAATCACTACCATAAGAGTGCTATTCCTTCTATTCGTCACACCATTAAGGTGGGAAATTCATTTCCGAAGGTACCTTTCTCTTACTAGATTAGAAGACTCATTATTAATTACTATTTGTCGCATCCAGGGGATAAACATGATTTAAGAGTGTACAAATTGTTCACCAACGTACCATAACAGATTAGAACTCTATCATTCATTATAATGACCATGTCATTTAAATGAAATGGAGTATCCATTTATTAATGCATAGAAACCGAAATCAAATTCTTTCTATGAAAATGTACGTAAAGACAATTTCATAAAATCAAACGTCTACTCATATCATTAGATAAATAGACAACTCCCACTGCAACAGCCACTACTCTTGTAGTTTTATCCATGTATAAAATAATCTTATCCTCACTTAGTAATAAACATTTAGTGATTCCGGTATCTACACAATGTATAAGTAGGTGCCATCACTAATCATGCTTCAACGACTAGCAAGTAAGATTCTATCCTTGTTCACTCCTTTTATGAAATTGAATTTTCTTTACCACATGTTTTGTCAGAAGTTTCCCACCATATACAACCTCTTGTAATTCAGGAGAAACTTACTCAAAACATCTAGGAAATTATGGAGAATAAAATTGACTTAGGTTTCCCCTTCAACTTCTATTCCACGTATCTAATTCATTCATCAACTTCAATCATGACCTACCGCCTTTTAACTTACTCAAGTATCCGAAGAGTTACATGAGGCCATCATATTTCTATGAACTTCTCACCTATCCACTAGAGACTTTAATAGGCATCATGAACATCTTTAAGAGAGAACACATTTTTATTTTCTTAAGCAGTAAAATCAAAACCAAGATTCTTTTCTAATCATCTAATTTTGGACCAGTAAATATAATTTCTTTTAGTTAACAATAAGCGAGATAAAACCATTTGAAATTACAGAGAATCATAAATAAATATACCGATCAAATCTTCGAATTTTATCCTTTTATATTGATTCTCTCAAAACTATATAAAAATAAAATTCACCGACATCTCAAGCACCGTGAGTCTGCAAGCCATGTTAGTGTGGACGTTTACAAACCCAAACATTTACAAGAGAAGGTTTTACCCATTAATTTCATTTGTCAACCTAACTTTATGACAAAATAATTAATAGTCGGTTCCTCTTTAGCCATGCAAATAATAGCAGTGACTCCGTTGGGGAGGATACTAATTATTTACACCTAAGTGTACACCATTATTTGATCCCAAGTCCACTGCGCGAGCTTGTGTGCCTTACAGTTGGAGAAGTACACACGCGCTCGGATAGCTTCCTACAATCATCAATTATAAGTTTGTACCAGTGAGCCCCACATAAACTCATCCGTTAGGGAGGAAGGCCTATTGCCAACACACAAGTTCATGTACCACATTACAAACAATAATTATGTAATGAAGTCTGTACCAGTGATCCGTGAATAAACTCATCCGTTAGGGAGGAAGGCCTATTGCCAACACGCAAGTTTACTCACATCACTTACAAACCAATAATGGAGGCCGCGGGAATATTTACCAATCCCCTCTCCCACTTAGTAATTTAACACCGAGGGTTTTTACATGCATATGATATTCAGAATAAAATACGCAATGCTAGCATGCTTCTATTACGGCACATAAGGCAATAAATCACAGAGAGTCATGCATACATATATAACAATAATCAATAATTAAATCAATCATTAACAGTTATATATCAGCGAATTCGATTGTTCGCCACCAGGCACGAATATCATCAAAGACTTCCAGACTATCAAATTTTCAAAATTTCCAGATTGTCCAATTTTTGAAACCATCGATATCGACCGTTGATGTCGTCCAGATTATCAAAATCATCGATATCGACTAGATTATCAAATATTCGAAAAACATCAAGATTATCAAAATTCCGAAACTATCGATATCGATCGTCATATCGTCTAGATTACCAAAATCATCGATATCGATGAGCAACCATATATAACAATAATAGATAATTAAATCAATTATGTCAGTTATATATTAGGAATCAATTCAACATCCATATATAACAATAATAGACAATCAATTATAGCAGTTATATATTAGGAATTAATTCGACATTCATATATGACAATAATAGATTATTAAATCAATTATAGCAGTCATATATTAGGAATTAATTCGACATCCATATATAACAATAATATACAATCTATTATGGCAGTTATATATTAGGAATTAGTTTTCTTAAAATTGGATGTCTTATCCAACACTCTAGCAATACATACATATAATATACCAAATATAATACGCAATCTAGCATGCTTCTGTATAAGACAATAAATCATAGAGATCAGGCATCCATATATATATATATATAACAATAATAGACAATTAAATCAATTATGACAGTTATATATATTAGGAATAAAAACGCCTCTAAATTTTAATGTCTTGTCCGACACTCCTACTGTGGAATCGATGCCTTACGCAACAAGCAGGATTGCTTGTGCCCCAAGACGTCCATCGTCATATCCCACCGCCAATTATATCAGGTAGCGCCCCAAGTGCCTTGACGAGTGCCCCTCGCCCGGACTGTCGCTCGTCCAAGGGCCTACTTGCATGGAACCAAGTTCAGCCCAACGCACAACACCAAACTACACCAACTGTCGTTCGTAGTTCAAAACTGAAAGAACCTCAGAATCCAATCTTCACCGTCCAGAATCTACTACTGTAAGTCCTAAACATTCTGTCCAAATTACAGATCGATCCAACGGTTATTTTGTGAGAAACGACTCTTTTCTCTCGACTGCGCAAAACAGAATCGCCCAAATATCTGCTTCTGTTTTCAGCGTACTCCCAGCAAGAAAAGGCTCCAAATTCGATCTCCACCGTTCAGAATGTACATCCACAAGATTGAACGTGTTGACCAAATTACAGCTCGATCCAACGATTAGTTTGTCAGAAACGGCACTTTTCCCTCGACTGCGCAAAACAGAATCGCCCAAATATCTGCTTCTGTTTTCAGCGTACTCCCAGCAAGAAAAGGCTCCAAATTCAATCTCCACCGTTCAGAATGTACATCCACAAGGTCTGAATGTGTTGACCAAATTACAGCTAGATCCAACGATTAGTTTGTCAGAAACCGAAACCGCACTTTTCCCTCGACTGCGCAAAACAGAATCGCCCAAATATCTGCTTCTGTTTTCAGCGTACTCCCAGCAAGAAAAAGCTCCAAATTCGATCTCCACCGTTCAGAATGTACATCCACAAGTTCTGAACGTGCTAACCAAATTACAGATCAATCCGACCGTTGAAACTCTGGTTATTGCCTCTGCAATATCACTACGCTGGATTTTCTCTCAAAAACGTGATTCTATTTTTGCCCTCTCTTTCTTCCTTGCATGTGAAATTGACGAACAGTTTTCGTCGAATCCTCTCACACACAACCATGGACGAATAGATATGATATAGGGTATATATTACATAGGGATATTCATGGTTTGCGCAATAAAATCAAAACCCTAAACATGTGATCCTAATTCCAAAAAATTAATCACATAAACCCTATCCTAACGTGTCACGCTTCACCACGAAACCTCGCTCTGATACCAATTGTTAGCATTCGATCGTTTGGTTAACGTGACCCGTTAGGGTTCCATGTATTTCTAACAAGCAGCGGAAGCAAATAAACATGAAACATGAAACGCATTACCTTTCACCAAGGGTTGATGTAGAGGTTGAATTCTCGCTGGCAGTCTGCGCAGTCCCACGAGAATAACCATAAGTTCCTCTTCTGATGTTGAAATTGAGTGATCTTTATACTCAAACGATGCTCTCTTCGACGGCTTTCCATCAGTATATAATACATCAAAATCGAAGAAATGTACGATTTTATATGAATTTTGGAACATGACGAACTGCAGCAGCAACGATCTTCCGGTCTTCTGCTGTATGTCCCAAGTCCGATCTCGACGTCGTGTGGGCGACGATCTACGAGACCTACTCAATCTGCTCTCAACCCTCATCACACGTGAATAATGAATTAGATTAGGGTTCCAGATAAGTTGAGGTGACTTATATACATGGGCTACAGCAGGGACCAGGAGGAGAAATTGGGTTGGGCCTCCATTGGGCTTAAGTATCCAAGCTTAGCCCAAAGCTTATACTTAAGTCCAATAATAATAATATATTCCACTAAAATATTATTACTGCACTACCATACCAATCCCAAAATTACGTTTTGGGCTCCTTCTTATTATGAGCCCGTTAGTCTCCCCATGTTTAAGATATACAATGTCCATTAATTAATTTAAGTTACTGACAACTCAATTAATTAATATCTCATCCAAGAGTAGTACCACTCAACCTCATTATCATGTCGGAATAAATTCCACCTGCAGGGTTTACATGATAATCCTTATGAGTTCCTCAAGGGGACATCATCAACCTATGACGGACACGGATTCCTTCTACAATCAACAGCACACCATAGAGACAGCACTATTTCCCAACTCATCGAGTTTGTTGATTTAATTACATGTAAATCTCACCCATTGATGAATCAAATAAATACATACTGCCCTACGTGTCGAGGTTATTGTATAGGGATTAAGAGCACGAACTTCCATAATAATTGAGATCAAGTTCTCCTATAAGTCAGTATAAGTCGAACGATCTCAAGCGGTCCTGCTCAATACACACAAGTGCACTAATGTGATTCTATAGCCAAGACAAGCTAATACCAAACCACACTACAACCATCCCGATAGAGAGTCCCCGTCTATCTCGGTTGTGAGCATCAATTTATACTCTATAAGGAAACCGATAATATGATCTTCCGCGTGTTGTCGCACAACATATTATCTACAGTATAAAGTAAGTGGACTATTGCATCGAACATATAAATAAATTATAAGATGCAATCATTTGATCATATGATTCTCATTTCAAATTAATTGTTACAATATTGTTCATACAAAAAGCTAGACTTTTAGTATACAATCCAACAGTCTCCCACCTATACTAAAAGACTATGTTGTCATGTCTTCTGCCATACATCTGATTTCCACTCCCACTACACGGCCATCAAAAGCTCTCGCCTTAAGGTCCTTGTAAATGGATTTACTAGGTTATCATCCGATGCAATCTAGGTGACAACAACCTTCCCCTCATCATACGATTTCTCGTAACAGGTGGTACTCGCGCTCCATGTGTTTAATTTCCTTATGGGCTCGTGATTCCTTCAAGTTTGCAACTGCACCAATATCATCAATATAAATTGTGATATCCTTGGGCAAACTTAGAAACACTTCGAAGTCCATCTTGAAGTTTTTAGAGTCATACAGATACTTTGGCTGCCTCATAGGCTCCAATTTATCATCTTTTCATGATGGAGTCCGGAGTCTGAAATTTATTTCTATATAACACTCCTCCACATTATGACTCAACTTCCTAAAATTAAACGCATAACCTTTGAGGTGGATTTACTGCCGTCCCTATCTGATTTGAAAAATCTGAATCTATGTAACCCATAAGAATCAGTGAATCTATTCGATAAGCCCACATATAGTTTCTAGTCCTTTTCAGATACATAAGAATATGTCTTACCACAGTTCAACATTCTTATTTTGGGTTACCTTGATAACCACTGTTCATGCCATCGGCAAAACAGATATCCAATCTCGTGCGTAGCATTTCTTAGATTAAGCTTCCTCATTTGCCGAAGCATAAGGAACCGCTTTCATCTTCTTTATCTACTTTTGTGTCACAAGACAATTAACTTAGATAAATTCACATGCTAAACGAGTAAGGATCGTATCATTATATGAAACTTGAGATAAGCATAACATCCTTTCTTGTGATCCGTATTACCGTGATCAAAAGGATATTTTTGCTCTTCTTAAGTCCTTCATCTCATACCGCTTTATCAACCATACCCATACGCCCGACAATACTCTTTCATTGTCTCCAATGAGCAAGATACTATCTACGTATAGTACAAGAAATACCACCACGTTTCCATCACTCTTTTCAATACACAAGACCCATCCGATCATTGATTAGATCCATGTCACTGGATTACCTCATCAAAACGGATGTTTCATGATCTTGAAGCTTGCTTTAGTCCATGAATGGACACTTTTAAGCTTACTATCACAATGCTCTTAGCTTTTTGCAATGAATCACTCTGGTTGCTTCACATAGATGTTTCCCTTAAGATTTCCAATCAGGAAAGCTGTCTCGACATCTATTTGCTATCCCTCATATTTCATATGAGTAGCAACAAATAAAAGAGTCCGGATCAACTTAGGCATAACTACCGGCGAACAGGTTTTCTCATAATCGAACCCTTTCTTTCTGAGTATACCTTTTCGCAACAAGCTTGCTTCAAAGGTTTTCACCTTATTCTATGATCCTCTTTTATTCTTGCATGCCCGCTTCCAATGGCTTTTATGCCATTTAGAGGTTCAACAAGCATCCAGACCTAATTTAAAATCCATCGATTCGATTTTAGTATTCATTGCACTTACTAAGATTCCACATTTTAATTTTGTAGTGCAACGTCGTATCCCTGGGATAATACCCTGTTTACTAGGGATCAAGTCTTACGACTTTCCCAAAACATGTATCTCACGGGTTGTCGAATAACCCTCCCACTGCGACAAGGCACTACATATAATTGTGTATCAGACGTGACACGCGTTGCAGTTTACCTTGTGGTATATTCTCTTGTACACTTGGTACTTATACTTTGTGTTTTCTTCTCACTACCTTTAGAACAACTCATACATGGGTTTGTGATTTAATACATAGTCTTTTTCCAAAAATCTAGTGTTTGTGTTAACAATCACCCTTCGATCTTTTGGACTAAATAAATCACCCTTCATTTTTCTAGGATATCCCACAAACAGACAAACATTCATACGAATTACTGTTTCTAGGGCATACCCATAAAATGAATTTAGTAATTCCAAATAATTCATCATCCATCTAATCATTTCCATAAGAGTGCTACACCTTCTATCCGCCACACCATTCAGCTGGGGTATGCCCGGTGTAAATAATTTGAGATTTAATCTCAACCTCTGATTAATAGCTCCTAACTATCCTAAGAGGTACTCGTAATGACGATTAAATCGTCATTACTTGATATATTTTCCATGACGCTTCACTGTACCAGCCTTGCAATTCTTGAATTAATCAAAGAACTTAGACATGCAGTGCATCAAATAAATATATCGGTATCTAGAATAATCATCGATTGACGAATATTCATATCCACCTCTCATCCGGACAATCTTAGGACCACATAAATCATAATGAACTAATTCCAACATATATATCTTTGGTTCTGCACCCCCTTTGCCTTGAAAAAGCAATTAGTCATTTTTACTCCCAAGCAAGACTCGAAAGTCAGATAGTTTTCACTTCAGATAAACCTAAGGGTCTATCGGCTATCAACTTTTGAATCCTACTCAAGTAAAATGATCTAGTCTTAGATGTCAAATATATGTTTAGTTCATATCCGAAGGTATCTTTCTCTTACTAAGATTAGAAGATTCATTATTAATTACTATTTGTTGCATCTGTGGAATATACATGATTTAAGAGTATACAAATTGTTCACCAACGTACAATAACAGATTACAACTCTATCCTTCATTATAATGACCATGTCATTTAAATGAAATGGAGTATCCATCTATTAATGCATAGAAACTGAAATCAAATTCTTTCTATGAAAACGTACGTAAAATAATTTCTCATAATCAAACGTCTACTCATATCATTAGATAAATAGACAACTCCCACTGCAATTGCCACTACTCTTGTAGTTTTACCCATGTCATAACAATCTTATCCTCACTTATTAATAAACATTTAGTGATTCCAGTATCTACACACTTCGTGTCAGTAAATGCCATCACTAATCATGTTTTAAATAACTAGTGAATAAGATATAAAACTTGTTCACATTATAATGAAAATGGCTTTCCTTTGCCACATGTTTTGCCAGAAGTTTTCCACCATTACATCCTATTATAATTCAGGTGGAACTTACTCAAAAACATCTAGGCAATTCACGAAGAATTAAATTGATCTAGGTTTCCCTTCAATTTATACTCCATGCTTTCCCAATTCATTCATCAAATTAAATCATGATCTTCTGCCTTTTAACTTACTCAAGTATCCGAAGAGTTACATGAGACCATCATATTTCTATGAACCTCTCATCTCTTCACTAGAGACTTTAATAGGCATCATGAGACGTCCCTTGTGAGAACACACATGTATTTTCTTAAGCAGTAAAATTCAAAACCAAGATTCTTTTCTAATCATCTAATTTGGACAAGTAAATATAATTTCTTTTAGTTAATAATATGTGAGATAAAACCATTTGAAAATCAGAGAATCATAAATTAATTTACCGATCAAAACTTCGAATTTTATCCTTTTATATTGATTCCCTCAAAACAATATAAAAATAAAATTCACCGACATCTCAAGCACCGTGAGTCTGCAAGCCACGTTAGTGTGGACGTTTACAAACCCGAACATTTACAAGAGAAGGTTTTACCCATTAATTTCATTTGTCAACCTAACTTTATGACAAAATAATTAATAGTCGGTTCCTCTTTAGCCATGCAAATAATAGCAGTGACTCCGTTGGGGAGGATACTAATTATTTACACCTAAGTGTACACCATTATTTGATCCCAAGTCCACTGCGCGAGCTTGTGTGCCTTACAGTTGGAGAAGTACACACGCGCTCGGATAGCTTCCTACAATCATCAATTATAAGTTTGTACTAGTGAGCCCCACATAAACTCATCCGTTAGGGAGGAAGACCTATTGCCAACATGCAAGTGCATGTGCCACATTACAAACAATAATTATGTAATGAAGTCTGTACCAGTGATCCGTGAATAAACTCATCCGTTAGGGAGGAAGGCCTATTGCCAACACGCAAGTTTACTCACATCACTTACAAACCAATAATGGAGGCAGCGGGAATTTTTACCAATCCCCTCTCCCACTTAGTTATTTAAGACTGAGGGTTTTTACATGCATATGATATTCAGAATAAAATACGCAACGCTAGCATGCTTCTATTACGGCACATAAGGCAGTAAATCACAGAGAGTCATGCATACATATATAACAATAATCAATAATTAAATCAATCATTAACAGTTATATATCAGCGAATTCGATTGTTCGCCACCAGGCACGAATATCAGCAAAGACTTCCAGACTATCAAATTTTTGAAATTTCCAGATTGTCCAATTTTCGAAACCATCGATATCGACCGTCGATATCGTCCAGATTATCAAAATCATCGATATCGACTAGATTATCAAATATTCGAAAAACATTAAGATTATCAACATTCCAAAACTATCGATATCGATCGTCATACCGTCTAGATTATCAAAATCATCGATATCGACGAGCAACCATATATAACAATAATAGATAATTAAATCAATTATGTCAGTTATATATTAGAAATCAATTCAACATCCATATATAACAATAATAGACAATCAATTATAGCAGTTATATATTAGGAATTAATTCGACATCCATATATGACAATAATAGATTATTAAATCAATTATAGCAGTCATATATTAGGAATTAATTCGACATCCATATATAACAATAATATACAATCTATTATGGCAGTTATATATTAGGAATTAGTTTTCCTAAAATTGGATGTCTTATCCAACACTCTAGCAATACATGCATATAATATACCAAATATAATACGCAATCTAGCATGCTTCTATATAAGACAATAAATCATAGAGATCAGGCATCCATATATATATATATAACAATAATAGACAATTAAATCAATTATGACAGTTATATATATTAGGAATAAAAACGCCTCTAAATTTTAATGTCTTGTCCGACACTCCTACTGTGGAATCGATGCCTTACGCAACAAGCAGGATTGCTTGTGCCCCAAGACGTCCATCGTCATATCCCACCGCCAATCATGTCAGGGAGCGCCCCAAGTACCTTGACGAGCGCCCCTCGCCCGGACTGTCCCGGACTGTCGCTCGTCCAAGGGCCTACTTGCATGGAACCAAGTTCAGCCCAACGCGCAACACCAAACTACACCAACTGTCGTTCGTAGTTCGAAACTGCAAAACTCTCAGAATCCAATCTTCACCGTCCAGAATCTATTACTGTAAGTCCTAAACATGCTGTTCAAATTACAGGTCGATCCAACGGTTATTTTGTGAGAAACGGCTCTTTTTCCTCGACTGCGCAAAACAGAATCGCCCAAAGATCTGCTTCTGTTTTCAGCGTAATCCCAGCAAGAACAAGCTCCAAATTCGATCTCCACCGTTCAGAATTTACATAGACAAGGTATGAACATTCTGACCAAATTACAGCCCGATCCAACGGATAGTTTGATAGAAACGGCTCTTTTCCCCCGACTGCGCAAAACAGAATCGTCCAAATATCTGCTTCTATTTTCAGCGTAATCCTAGCAAGAAAAAGCTCCAAATTCGATCTCCACCGTTCAGAATGTACATCCATAAGGTCTGAACATGATGACTAAATTACAGCTCGATCTCACGGTTAGTTTGTAAGAAACGGCTCTTTTCCCTCGACTGCGCAAAACAGAATCGCCCAAAAATCTGCTTCTGTTTTCAGCGTAATCCTAGCACGAAAAAGCTCCAAATTCGATCTCCACCGTTCAGAATGTACATCCACAAGATCCGAACGTGCTGACCAAAAATCAGCCTGATCCGACGGTTGAAACTCCGTTTATTGACTCTACAATATCACTGCGCTGGATTTTCTCTTAATTTCTTCCTTCCATGTGAAATTGACGAACAGTTTTCGTCGAATCCTCTCACACACAAACATCGATGAACAGATATGATATAGGGTATATTTCACATAGGGATATTCATGGTTTGCGCAGTAAAACCAAACCCTAAACATGCGATCCTAATTTCGAAAAATTAATCACATAAACCCTAGCCTAACATGTCACGCTTCACCACGAAACCGAAGTTCTGATACCAATTGTTGGCGCTCGATCATTTGGTTAACGTGACCCGTTAGGGATTCATACGTTTCTATCACAGCGGAAGCAATAAATCATAGAAACGATTACCGTTCACCAAGGTATGTTGATGAAGATTGATTCTCGCAGGCAGCATGCGCAGTCCCACGAGAATGGCCATAACTTCTTTGTCTGATGTCGGAATTGAGTGATCTTTATGTTCTGACGATCCTCTCTTCGACAGCTTTGCGTCAGTATATTGATCATCAAATTCTGAGCACTATACGAATTTTTACAAATTTCGCAAGGTCGCGGATAGCAGCAGCAAACTACCTTCTGATCTTCTGCTGTATGTCCCAAGTCCGATCTCGACGTCGTGTGGGCGACGATCTACGAGACCTCCTCAATGTGCTCTCAACCCTCATCACACGTGAATAATCAATTAGATTAGGGTTCCAGATAAGCTGAGGTGACTTATATACATGGGCTACAGCAGGGACCAGGAGGAGAAATTGGGTTGGGCCTCAATTGGGCTTAAGTATCCAAGCTTAGCCCAAAGCTTATACTTAAGTCCAATAATAATAATATATTCCACTAAAATATTATTATTGTACTACCGTACCAATCCCAAAATTACGTTTTGGGCTCCTTCTTATTATGAGCCCGTTAGTCTCCCCATGTTTAAGATATACAATGTCCATTAATTAATTTAAGTTACTGACAACTCAATTAATTAATATCTCATCCAAGAGTAGTACCACTCAACCTCATTATCATGTCGGAATAAATTCCACCTGCAGGTTTTACATGATAATCCTTATGAGCTCCTCAAGGGGACATCATCAACCTATGACGGACACGGATTCCTTCTACAATCAACAGCACACCATAGAGACAGCACTATTTCCCAACTCATCGAGTTTGTTGATTTAATTACATGTAAATCTCACCCATTGATGAATCAAAGAAATACATACTGCCCTACGTGTCGAGGTTATTGTATAGGGATTAAGAGCACGAACTTCCATAATAACTGAGATCAAGTTCTCCTATAAGTCAGTATAAGTCGAACGATCTCAAGCGGTCCTGCTCAATACACACAAGTGCACTAATGTGATTCTATAGCCAAGACAAGCTAATACCAAACCACACTACAACCATCCCGATAGAGAGTCCCCGTCTATCTCGGTTGTGAGCATCAGTTTATACTCTATAAGGAAACCGATAATATGATCTTCCGCGTGTTGTCGCACAACATATTATCTACAGTATAAAGTAAGTGGACTATTGCATCGAACATATAAATAAATTATAAGATGCAATCATTTGATCATATGATTCTCATTTCAAATTAATTGTTACAATATTGTTCATACAAAAAGCTAGACTTTTAGTATACAATCCAACAATACATACTGCCCTATGTGTCGAGGTTATTGTATAGGGATTAAGAGCACGAACATCCATAATAACTGAGATCAAGTTCTCCTATAAGTCAGTATAAATCGAACGATCTCAAGCGGTCCTGCTCAATACACACAAGCGCACTAATGTGATTCTATAGCCAAGACAAGCTAATACCAAACCACACTACAACCATCCCGATAGAGAGTCCCCGTCTATCTCGATTGTGAGCATCTGTTTATACTTTATAAGGAAACCGATAATATGATCTTCCATGTGTTGTCGCACAACATATTATCTACAGTTTAAGGTAAGTGGACTATTGCATCGAACATATAAATAAATTATAAGATGCAATCATTTGATCATATGATTCTCATTTCAAATTAATTGTTACAACATTGTTCATACAAAAAGCTAGACTTTTAGTATACAATCCAACAGTTTTCTCATTACGATCAATATTTCATTCGTTCCGATGCAGATTTCCTTCTTTTTTATGCTTGTTTTCTCGTTACGATCAATATTTCCTTCATTTCGATGCATATTTACTTCATTTTGATGCTCATTTTCTTGTTAAGATCAATAATTCCTTCGTTTCGATGCATATTTCCTTCATTTTGATGCTCCTTTTCTCGTTACGATCAGCATTACCTTCGTTTCGATGCATATTTACTTCATTTTGATGTTCCTTTTCTTGTTACGATCAATATTTCATTCGTTTCGATTATCAACATTTCATTCGTTTCGATGCAGATTTCCTTCTTTTTTATGCTCGTTTTCTCGTTACGATCAATATTTCCTTCGTTTCGATGCATATTTACTTAATTCATTTTGATTCTCGTTTTCTCGTTACGATCAATATTTCCTCCGTTTCGATGCATATTTCCTTCATTTTGATGCTCTTTTTCTCGTTACGATCAACATTACCTTCGTTTTGATGCATATTTACTTCATTTTGATGTTCCTTTTCTTGTTACGATCAACATTTCATTCGTTTCGATTATCAATATTTCATTCGTTTTGATGCAGATTTCCTTCTTTTTTATGCTCATTTTCTCATTACGATCAATATTTCCTTCGTTTCGATACATATTTACTTCATTTTGATGCTCCTTTTCTCTATACGATCAGCATTTCCTTCGTTTCTATGCATATTTACTTCATTTTGATGCTCATTTTCTCGTTACGATCAATATTTCCTTCGTTTCAATGCATATTTCCTTCGTTTTGATGCTTCTTTTCTCGTTACGATCAACATTTCATTCGTTTCGATGCAGATTTCCTTCTTCTTTATGCTCGTTTTCTAATTACGATCAATATTACCTTTATTTCGATGCGTATTTACTTTATTTTGATGCTCGTTTTCTCGTAACGATCAATATTTCCTTCATTTCGATGCATATTTCCTTCATTTTGATGCTCCTTTTCTTGTTACGATCAACATTACCTTCATTTCGATGCATATTTACTTCATTTTGATGTTTCTTTTCTTGTTACGATCAATATTTCATTCATTTCGATTATCAACATTTCATTCGTTTCGATGCAGATTTCCTTCTTTTTGATGCTCGTTTTCTCGTTACGATCAATATTTCCTTCGTTTCGATGCATATTTACTTTATTTTGATGCTCCTTTTCTCGATACGATCAGCATTTCCTTCATTTCTATGCATATTTACTTCATTTTGATGCTCATTTTCTCGTTACGATCAATATTTCCTTCGTTTCGATGCATATTTCCTTCATTTTGATGCTCCTTTTCTCGTTACGATCAACATTTCCTTCGTTTCGATGCATATTTTCTTCATTTTGATGCTCGTTTTCTCATTAAGATCAACATTTCATTCGTTTCGATGCAGATTTCCTTTTTTATGCTTGTTTTCTCGTTACGATCAATATTTCCTTCATTTCGATGCATATTTACTTTATTTTGATGCTCGTTTTCTTATTACGATCAATAATTCATTCGTTTCGATGCATATTTCCTTCATTTTGATGCTCATTTTCTCGTTACGATCAACATTACCTTCGTTTCGATGCATATTTACTACATTTTGACGTTCCTTTTCTTGTTACGATCAACATTTCATTCGTTTCGATTTTCAACATTTCATTCATTTCGATACAGATTTTCTTCTTTTTTATGCTCGTTTTCTCGTTACGATCAATATTTCCTTCATTTCGATGCATATTTACTTCATTTTGATTCTCGTTTTTTTGTTACGATCAATATTTTCTTCGTTTCGATGCATATTTCCTTCATTTTAATGCTCTTTTTCTCGTTACGATCAACATTACCTTCGTTTCGATGTATATTTACTTCATTTTGATGTTCCTTTTCTTGTTATGATCAACATTTCATTCGTTTCGATTATCAACATTTCATTCGTTTCGATGCAGATTTCCTTCTTTTTTATGCTCGTTTTCTCGTTACGATCAATATTTCCTTTGTTTCGATGCATATTTACTTCATTTTGATGCTCCTTTTCTCGTTACGATCAGCATTTCCTTCATTTCTATGCATATTTACTTCATTTTGATTCTCATTTTCTCGTTACGATCAATATTTCCTCCGTTTCGATGCATATTTCCTTCATTTTGATTCTCTTTTTCTCGTTACGATCAACATTACCTTCGTTTTGATGCATATTTACTTCATTTTGATGTTTCTTTTCTTGTTACGATCAATATTTCATTCGTTTTGATTATCAACATTTAATTCGTTTAGATGCAGATTTCCTTCTTTTTGATGCTCGTTTTCTCGTTGCGATCAATATTTCCTTTGTTTCGACGCATATTTACTTTATTTTGATGCTTTTTTTCTCGATACGATCAGTATTTCCTTCGTTTTTATGCATATTTACTTCATTTTGAAGCTCGTTTTCTCGTTACGATCAATATTTCCTTCGTTTCGATGCATATTTCCTTCGTTTTGATGCTCCTTTTCTCGTTACGATCAACATTTCATTCGTTTCGATGCAGATTCCCTTCTTTTTTATGCTTGTTTTCTCGTTACGATTAATATTTCCTTCATTTCGATGCATATTTACTTCATTTTGATGCTCGTTTTCTCGTTACGCTCAATATTTCTTTCGTTTCGATGCATATTTCCTTTATTTTGATGCTCCTTTTCTCGTTACGATCAACATTACCTTCATTTCGATGCATATTTACTTCATTTTGATGTTCATTTCCTTGTTACGATCAACATTTCATTCGTTTCGATTATCAACATTTCATTCGTTTCGATGTAGATTTCCTTCTTTTTGATGCTCGTTTTCTCGTTACGATCAATATTTCCTTCGTTTTGATGCATATTTACTTCATTTTGATGCTCCTTTTCTCGATACGATCAGCATTTCCTTCATTTCTATGCATATATACTTCATTTTGATGCTAGTTTTCTCGTTACGATCAATATTTCCTTCGTTTCAATGCATATTTCCTTCATTTTGATGCTCCTTTTCTCGTTACGATCAACATTTCATTCGTTTCGATGCAGATTTCCTTCTTGTTTATGCTCATTTTCTCGTTACAATCAATATTACCTTCATTTCGATGCGTATTCACTTTATTTTGATGCTCGTTTTCTCGTAACGATCAATATTTCCTTCGTTTCGATGCATATTTCCTTTATTTTGATGCTCCTTTTCTCGTTACGATCAACATTACCTTCGTTTCGATGCATATTTACTTCATTTTAATGTTCATTTTCTTGTTACGATCAAAATTTCATTCGTTTCGATTATCAACATTTCATTCGTTTCGATGTAGATTTCCTTCTTTTTGATGCTCGTTTTCTCGTTACGATCAATATTTCCTTCATTTCGATGCATATTTACTTTATTTTGATTCTCCTTTTCTCGATACGATCAGCATTTCCTTCGTTTCTATACATATGTACTTCATTTTGATGCTCATTTTCTCGTTACGATCAATATTTCCTTCGTTTTGATGCATATTTCCTTCATTTTGATGCTCCTTTTCTCGTTACGATCAACATTTCCTTCGTTTCGAAGCATATTTTCTTCATTTTGATGCTCGTTTTCTCATTACGATCAACATTTCATTCATTTCGATGCAGATTTCCTTTTTTATGCTCGTTTTCTCGTTACAATCAACATTTCCTTCATTTCGATTCATATTTACTTTATGTTGATGCTCGTTCTCTCATTACGATCAATAATTATTCGTTTCGATGCATATTTCCTTCATTTTGATGCTCCTTTCTCATTACGATCAACATTACCTTCGTTTCGATGCATATTTACTACATTTTGATGTTCCTTTTCTTGTTACGATCAACATTTCATTCGTTTCGATTTTTAACATTTCATTCGTTTCGATGCAGATTTCCTTCTTTTTTATGCTCGTTTTCTCGTTACGATCAATATTTCCTTCATTTCGATGCATATTTACTTCATTTTGATGCTCGTTTTCTCGTTACGCTCAATATTTCTTTCGTTTCGATGCATATTTCCTTTATTTTGATGCTCCTTTTTCTCGTTACGATCAACATTACCTTCATTTCGATGCTTATTTACTTCATTTTGATGTTCCTTTTCTTGTTACGATCAACATTTCATTCGTTTCGATTATCAACATTTCATTCGTTTCGATGCAGATTTCCTTCTTTTTGATGCTCATTTTCTCATTACGATCAATATTTTCTTCGTTTTGATGCATATTTACTTCATTTTGATGCTCCTTTTCTCGATACGATCAGCATTTCCTTCATTTCTATGCATATATACTTCATTTTGATGCTCATTTTCTCGTTACGATCAATATTTCCTTCGTTTCAATGCATATTTCCTTCGTTTTGATGCTTCTTTTCTCATTACGATCAATATTTCACTCGTTTCGATGCAGGTTTCCTTCTTTTTTATGCTCGTTTTCTCGTTACGATCAATATTACCTTCATTTCGATGCGTATTCACTTTATTTTGATGCTCGTTTTCTCGTAACGATCAATATTTCCTTCGTTTCGATGCATATTTCCTTTATTTTGATGCTCCTTTACTCGTTACGATCAACATTACCTTCGTTTCGATGCATATTTACTTCATTTTAATGTTCATTTTCTTGTTACGATCAAAATTTCATTCGTTTCGATTATCAACATTTCATTCGTTTCGATGCAGATTTCCTTCTTTTTGATGCTCGTTTTCTCGTTACGATCAATATTTCCTTCATTTCGATGCATATTTACTTTATTTTGATTCTCCTTTTCTCGATACGATCAGCATTTCCTTCGTTTCTATACATATTTACTTCATTTTGATGCTCATTTTCTCGTTATGATCAATATTTCCTTCGTTTCGATGCATATTTCCTTCACTTTGATGCTCCTTTTCTCGTTACGATCAACATTTCCTTCGTTTCAATGCATATTTTCCTCATTTTGATGCTCGTTTTCTCATTACGATCAACATTTCATTCATTTCGATGCAGATTTCCTTTTTTATGCTCGTTTTCTCGTTACGATCAACATTTCCTTCATTTCGATGTATATTTACTTTATGTTGATGCTCTTTTTCTCATTACGATCAATAATTCATTCGTTTCGATGCATATTTCCTTCATTTTGTTGCTCTTTTCTCGTTACGATCAACATTACCTTCGTTTCGATGCATATTTACTACATTTTGATGTTCCTTTTCTTGTTACGATCAACATTTCATTCGTTTCGTTTTCAACATTTCATTCATTTCGATGCAGATTTCCTTCTTTTTTATGCTCGTTTTCTCGTTACGATCAATATTTCCTTCATTTCGATGCATATTTACTTCATTTTGATGCTCGTTTTTTCGTTACGATCAATATTTCCTTCGTTTCGATGCATATTTTCTTCATTTTAATGCTCCTTTTCTCGTTACGATCAACATTACCTTCGTTTCGATGCATATTTACTTCATTTTGATGTTCCTTTTCTTGTTATGATCAACATTTCATTCGTTTCGATTATCAACATTTCATTCATTTCGATGCAGATTTCCTTCTTTTTTATGCTCGTTTTCTCGTTACGATCAATATTTCCTTTGTTTCGATGCATATTTACTTCATTTTGATGCTCCTTTTCTCATTACGATTAGCATTTCCTTCGTTTCTATGCATATTTACTTCATTTTGATTCTTGTTTTCTCGTTACGATCAATATTTCCTCCGTTTTGATGCATATTTTCTTCATTTTGTTGCTCTTTTTCTCGTTACGATCAATATTACCTTCGTTTTGATGCATATTTACTTCATTTTGATGTTCCTTTTCTTGTTACGATCAACATTTCATTCGTTTCGATTATCAACATTTTATTCGTTTCGATGCAGATTTCCTTCTTTTTGATGCTCGTTTTCTCGTTACGATCAATATTTCCTTCGTTTCGATGCATATTTACTTTATTTTGATGCTCCTTTTCTCGATACGATTAGCATTTCTTTCATTTCTATGCATATTAACTTCATTTTGATGCTCGTTTTCTCGTTATGATCAATATTTCCTTCGTTTCGATGCATATTTCCTATGTTTTGATGCTCCTTTTCTCGTTACGATCAACATTTCATTCGTTTCGATGCAGATTTCCTTCTTTTTATGCTCGTTTTCTCGTTACGATTAATATTTCCTTCATTTCGATGCATATTTACTTTATTTTGATGCTCGTTTTCTCGTTACGCTCAATATTTCTTTCGTTTCAATGCATATTTCCTTTATTTTGATGCTTCTTTTCTCGTTACGACCAACATTACCTTCGTTTCGATGCATATTTACTTCATTTTGATGTTCCTTTTCTTGTTACGATCAACATTTCATTCGTTTCGATTATCAACATTTCATTCGTTTCGATGCAGATTTCCTTCTTTTTTATGCTCGTTTTCTCGTTACGATGAATATTTCCTTCGTTTCGATGCATATTTACTTCATTTTGATGCTCCTTTTCTCGTTACGATCAGCATTTCCTTCGTTTCTATGCATATTTACTTCATTTTGATTCTCGTTTTCTCGTTACGATCTATATTTCCTCCGTTTCGATGCATATTTCCTTCATTTTGATGCTCTTTTTCTCGTTACGATCAACATTACCTTCGTTTTGATGCATATTCACATCTTTTTGATGTTCCTTTTCTTGTTACGATCAACATTTTATTCATTTCGATTATCAACATTTCATTCATTTCGATGCAGATTTCCTTCTTTTTGATGCTCGTTTTCTCGTTATGATCAATATTTCCTTCGTTTCGATGCATATTTACTTCATTTTGATGCTCCTTTTCTCGATACGATCAACATTTCATTCGTTTCTATGTATGTTTACTTCATTTTGATGCTCGTTTTCTCGTTACGATCAATATTTCCTTCGTTTCAATGCATATTTTTTTCGTTTTGATGCTCCTTTTCATGTTATGATCAACATTTCATACGTTTCGATGCAGATTTCCTTCTTTTTTATGCTCGTTTTCTCATTACGATCAATATTACTTTCATTTCGATGCATATTTACTTCATTTTGATGCTCGTTTTCTCGTTACGATCAATATTTCCTTGGTTTCGATGCATATTTCCTTCATTATGATGCTCCTTTTCTCGTTACGATCAACATTACCTTCGTTTCGATGCATATTTACTTCATTTTGATGTTCCTTTTCTTGTTACGATCAATATTTCATTCGTTTCGATTATCAACATTTCATTCGTTTCGATGCATATTTCCTTCTTTTTGATTCTCGATTTCTCGTAACGATCAATATTTCCTTCGTTTCGATGCATATTTACTTCATTTTGATGCTCATTTTCTCGATACGATCAGCATTTCCTTCGTTTCTATGCATATTTACTTCATTTTGATGCTCATTTTCTCGTTACGATCAATATTTCCTTCGTTTCGATGCATATTTCCTTCGTTTTGATGCTCCTTTTCTCGTTACGATCAACATTTCCTTCGTTTCGATGCATATTTTCTTCATTTTGATGCTCGTTTTCTCATTACGATCAACATTTCATTCATTTCGATGCAGATTTCCTTTTTTTATGCTCGTTTTCTCGTTACGATAAATATTTCCTTCATTTCGATGCATATTTACTTTATTTTGATGCTCATTTTCTCGTTTCGATGCATATTTCCTTCATTTTGATGCTCCTTTTCTCGTTACGATCAACATTACCTTCGTTTCGATGCATATTTACTTCATTTTGATGTTCCTTTTCTTGTTACGATTAACATTTCATTCGTTTCGATTTTCAACATTTCATTCGTTTCGATGCAGATTTCCTTCTTTTTTATGCTCGTTTTCTCGTTACGATCAATATTTCCTTCATTTCGATGCATATTTAATTCATTTTGATGCTCGTTTTCTCGTTACGATCAATGTTCCCTTCGTTTCGATGCATATTTCCTTCATTTTGATGCTCATTTTCTCGTTACGATCAACATTACCTTCGTTTCGATGCATATTTACTTCATTTTGATGTTTCTTTTCTTGTTACGATCAACATTTCATTTGTTTCGATTATCAATATTTCATTCATTTTGATGCAGATTTCCAACTTTTTTATGCTCGTTTTCACGTTACGATCAATATTTCCTTCGTTTAGATGCATATTTACTTCATTTTGATGCTCCTTTTCTCGTTACGATCAGCATTTCCTTCGTTTCTATGCATATTTACTTCATTTTGATTCTCTTTTTCTCGTTACGATCAATATTTCCTCCGTTTCGATGCATATTTCCTTCATTTTGATGCTCTTTTTCTCGTTAAGATCAACATTACCTTCGTTTTGATGCATATTTACTTCATTTTGATGTTCCTTTTCTTGTTACGATCAATATTTCATTCGTTTCGATTATCAATATTTCATTCGTTTCGATGCAGATTTCCTTCTTTTTTATGCTCGTTTTCTCGTTACGATCAATATTTCCTTCGTTTTGATGCATATTTACTTCATTTTGATGCTCCTTTTCTCGATACGATCAGCATTTCCTTCGTTTCTATGCATATTTACTTCATTTTGGTGCTCGTTTTCTCGTTTCGATCAATATTTCCTTCGTTTCGATGCATATTTCCTTCGTTTTGATGCTCCTTTTCTCGTTACGATCAACATTTCATTCGTTTCGATGCAGATTTCCTTCTTTTTTATGCTCGTTTTCTCGTTACGATCAATATTTCCTTCATTTCGATGCATATTTACTTCATTTTGATGCTCGTTTTCTCGTTACGCTCAATATTTCCTTCGTTTCGATGCATTTTCCTTCATTTTGATGCTCCTTTTCTCATTACGATCAACATTACCTTCATTTCGATGCATATTTACTTCATTTGATGTTTATTTTCTTGTTACGATCAACATTTCATTCGTTTTGATTATCAATATTTCATTCGTTTCGATGCAGATTTACTTCTTTTTGATGCTCGTTTTCTCATTACGATCAATATTTCCTTCGTTTTGATGCATATTTACTTAATTTTGATGCTCCTTTTCTCGATACGATCAGCATTTCCTTCGTTTCTATGCATATTTACTTCATTTTAATGCTCGTTTTCTCGTTACGATCAATATTTCCTTTGTTTCGATGCATATTTCCTTCGTTTTGATGCTTCTTTTCTCGTTACGATCAACATTTCCTTTGTTTCGATGCATATTTTCTTCATTTTGATGCTCGTTTTCTCATTACGATCAACATTTCATTTGTTCCGATGTAGATTTCCTTCTTTTTTATGCTTGTTTTCTCGTTTCGATCAATATTTCCTTCATTTCGATGCATATTTACTTCATTTTGATGCTCGTTTTCTCGTTACGATCAATAATTCCTTCGTTTCGATGCATATTTCCTTCATTTTGATGCTCCTTTTCTCGTTACGATCAACATTACCTTCGTTTCGATGCATATTTCCTTCATTTTGATGCTTCTTTTCTCGTTACGATCAACATTACCTCCGTTTCGATGCATATTTACTTTATTTTGATGTTCCTGTTCTTGTTACGATCAACATTTCATTCGTTTCGATTATCAACATTTCATTCGTTTCGATGCAGATTTCCTTCTTTTTGATGCTCATTTTCTCGTTACGATCAATATTTCCTTCGTTTCGATGCATATTTACTTCATTTTGATGCTCCTTTTCTCGATACGATCTGCATTTCCTTCGTTTCTATGCATATTTACTTCATTTTGATGCTCGTTTTCTCGTTACGATCAATATTTCCTTCGTTTCAATGCATATTTCCTTCGTTTTGATACTCCTTTTCTCGTTACGATCAACATTTCATTCGTTTCGATGCATATTTCCTTCTTTTTTATGCTCGTTTTCTCGTTAAGATCAATATTACCTTCATTTCGATGCATATTTACTTCATTTTGATGCTCGTTTTCTCGTTACGATCAATATTTCCTTCGTTTCGATGCATATTTCCTTCATTTTGATGCTCATTTTCACGTTACGATCAATATTACCTTCGTTTCGATGCATATTTACTTCATTTTGATGTTCCTTTTCTTGTTACGATCAACATTTTATTCGTTTCGATTATCAACATTTCATTCGTTTCGATGCAGATTTCCTTCTTTTTGATGCTCGTTTTCTCGTTACGATCAATATTTCCTTCGTTTCTATGCATATTTTCTTCATTTTGATGCTCCTTTTCTCGATACGATCAGCATTTCCTTCGTTTCTATGCATATTTACTTCATTTTGATGCTCATTTTCTTGTTACGATCAATATTTCCTTCGTTTCGATGCATATTTCCTTCGTTTTGATGTTCCTTTTCTCGTTACGATCAACATTTCCTTCGTTTCGATGCATATTTTCTTCATTTTGATGCTCGTTTTCTCATTACGATCAACATTTCATTCGTTTCGATGCAGATTTCCTTTTTTTATGCTCGTTTTCTCATTACGATCAATATTTCCTTCATTTCGATGCATATTTACTTTATTTTGATGCTCGTTTTCTCGTTACGATCAATAATTCATTCATTTCGATGCATATTTCCTTTATTTTGATGCTCCTTTTCTCGTTACGATCAACATTACCTTCATTTCGATGCATATTTACTTCATTTTGATGTTCCTTTTCATGTTACGATCAACATTTCATTCGTTTCGATTATCAACATTTCATTCGTTTCGATGCAGATTTCCTTCTTTTTTATGCTCGTTTTCTCATTACGATCAATATTTCCTTCGTTTTGATGCATATTTACTTCATTTTGATGCTCCTTTTCTCAATACGATCAGCATTTCCTTAGTTTCTATGCATATTTACTTCATTTTGATGCTCGTTTTCTCGTTACGATCAATATTTCCTTCGTTTCGATGCATATTTCCTTCATTTTGATGCTCCTTTTCTCGTTACGATCAACATTACCTTCGTTTCGATGCATATTTACTTCATTTTAATGTTCCTTTTCTTGTTACGATCAATATTTCATTCGTTTCGATTATCAATATTTCATTCGTTTTGATGCAGATTTCCTACTTTTTTATGCTCGTTTTCTCGTTATGATAAATATTTCCTTAGTTTCGATGCATATTTACTTCATTTTGATGCTCATTTTCTCGTTACGATCAGCATTTCCTTCATTTCTATGCATATTTACTTCATTTTGATTCTCGTTTTCTCGTTACGATCAATATTTCCTCCGTTTCGATGCATATTTCCTTCATTTTGATGCTCTTTTTCTCGTTACGATCAACATTACCTTCGTTTTGATGCATATTTACTTCATTTTGATGTTCCTTTTATTGTTACGATCAACATTTCATTCGTTTCGATTATCAACATTTCATTCGTTTCGATGCAGATTTCCTTCTTTTTATGCTCATTTTCTCGTTAAGATCAATATTTTCTTCGTTTCGATGCATATTTACTTCATTTTGATGCTCCTTTTCTCGTTACGATCAGCATTTCCTTCGTTTCTATGCATATTTACTTCATTTTGATTCTCGTTTTCTCGTTACGATCAATATTTTCTCCGTTTCGATGCATATTTCCTTCATTTTGATGCTCTTTTTCTCGTTACGATCAACATTACCTTCGTTTTGATGCATATTTAATTCATTTTGATGTTCCTTTTCTTGTTACGATCAATATTTCATTCGTTTCGATTATCAACATTTCATTCGTTTCGATGCAGATTTCCTTCTTTTTGATGCTCGTTTTCTCGTTACGATCAATATTTCCTTCGTTTCGATGCATATTTACTTCATTTTGATGCTCGTTTTCTCGTTACGATCAATATTTCCTTCGTTTCAATGCATATTTCCTTCGTTTTGATACTCCTTTTCTCGTTACGATCAACATTTCATTCGTTTTGATGCATATTTCCTTCTTTTTTATGCTCGTTTTCTCGTTAAGATCAATATTGCCTTCATTTCGATGCATATTTACTTCATTTTGATGCTCGTTTTCTCGTTACGATCAACATTTCCTTCGTTTCGATGCATATTTCCTTCATTTTGATGCTCATTTTCACGTTACGATCAACATTACCTTCATTTCGATGCATATTTACTTCATTTTGATGCATATTTACTTTATTTTGATGCTCGTTTTCTCGTTACGATCAATAATTCATTCATTTCGATGCATATTTCCTTCATTTTGATGCTCCTTTTCTCGTTACGATCAACATTACCTTCATTTCGATGCATATTTACTTCATTTTGATGTTCCTTTTCTTGTTACGATCAACATTTCATTCTTTTCGATTATCAACATTTCATTCGTTTCGATGCAGATTTCCTTCTTTTTGATGCTCATTTTCTCGTTACGATCAATATTTCCTTCGTTTCGATGCATATTTACTTCATTTTGATGCTCCTTTTCTCGATACGATCTGCATTTCCTTCGTTTCTATGCATATTTACTTCATTTTGATGCTCGTTTTCTCGTTACGATCAATATTTCCTTCGTTTCAATGCATATTTCCTTCGTTTTGATACTCCTTTTCTCGTTACGATCAACATTTCATTCGTTTCGATGCATATTTCCTTCTTTTTTATGCTCGTTTTCTCGTTAAGATCAATATTACCTTCATTTCGATGCATATTTACTTCATTTTGATGCTCGTTTTCTCGTTACGATCAATATTTCCTTCGTTTCGATGCATATTTCCTTCATTTTGATGCTCATTTTCACGTTACGATCAATATTACCTTCGTTTCGATGCATATTTACTTCATTTTGATGTTTCTTTTCTTGTTACGATCAACATTTTATTCGTTTTGATTATCAACATTTCATTCGTTTCGATGCAGATTTCCTTCTTTTTGATGCTCGTTTTCTCGTTACGATCAATATTTCCTTCGTTTCTATGCATATTTTCTTCATTTTGATGCTCCTTTTCTCGATACGATCAGCATTTCCTTCGTTTCTATGCATATTTACTTCATTTTGATGCTCATTTTCTTGTTACGATCAATATTTCCTTCGTTTCGATGCATATTTCCTTCGTTTTGATGTTCCTTTTCTGGTTACGATCAACATTTCCTTCGTTTCGATGCATATTTTCTTCATTTTGATGCTCGTTTTCTCATTACGATCAACATTTCATTCGTTTCGATGCAGATTTCCTTTTTTTATGCTCGTTTTCTCATTACGATCAATATTTCCTTCATTTCGATGCATATTTACTTTATTTTGATGCTCGTTTTCTCGTTACGATCAATAATTCATTCATTTCGATGCATATTTCCTTCATTTTGATGCTCCTTTTCTCGTTACGATCAACATTACCTTCATTTCGATGCATATTTACTTCATTTTGATGTTCCTTTTCTTGTTACGATCAACATTTCATTCTTTTCGATTATCAACATTTCATTCGTTTCGATGCAGATTTCCTTCTTTTTTATGCTCGTTTTCTCATTACGATCAGTATTTCCTTCGTTTTGATGCATATTTACTTCATTTTGATGCTCCTTTTCTCAATACGATCAGCATTTCCTTCGTTTCTATGCATATTTACTTCATTTTGATGCTCGTTTTCTCGTTACGATCAATATTTCCTTCGTTTCGATGCATATTTCCTTCATTTTGATGCTCCTTTTCTCGTTACGATCAACATTACCTTCGTTTCGATGCATATTTACTTCATTTTGATGTTCCTTTTCTTGTTACGATCAACATTTCATTCGTTTCGATTATCAATATTTCATTCGTTTTGATGCAGATTTCCTACTTTTTTATGCTCGTTTTCTCGTTATGGTCAATATTTCCTTAGTTTCGATGCATATTTACTTCATTTTGATGCTCATTTTCTCGCTACGATCAGCATTTCCTTCGTTTCTATGCATATTTACTTCATTTTGATTCTCGTTTTCTCGTTACGATCAATATTTCCTCCGTTTCGATGCATATTTCCTTCATTTTGATGCTCTTTTTCTCGTTACGATCAACATTACCTTCGTTTTGATGCATATTTACTTCATTTTGATGTTCCTTTTATTGTTACGATCAACATTTCATTCGTTTCGATTATCAACATTTCATTCGTTTCGATGCAGATTTCCTTCTTTTTTATGCTTGTTTTCTCGTTACGATCAATATTTCCTTCGTTTCGATGCATATTTACATCATTTTGATGCTCCTTTTCTCGTTACGATCAGCATTTCCTTCATTTCTATGCATATTTACTTCATTTTGATTCTCGTTTTCTCGTTACGATCAATATTTCCTCCGTTTCGATGCATATTTCCTTCATTTTGATGCTCTTTTTCTCGTTACGATCAACATTACCTTCGTTTTGATGCATATTTAATTCATTTTGATGTTCCTTTTCTTGTTACGATCAATATTTCATTCGTTTCGATTATCAACATTTCATTCGTTTCGATGCAGATTTCCTTCTTTTTGATGCTCGTTTTCTCGTTACGATCAATATTTCCTTCGTTTCGATGCATATTTACTTCATTTTGATGCTCCTTTTCTCGTTACGATCAACATTTCCTTCGTTTCTATGCATATTTACTTCATTTTGATGCTCGTTTTCTCGTTACGATCAATATTTCCTTCGTTTTGATGCTCCTTTTCTCGTTACGATCAATATTTCATTCGTTTCGATGCAGATTTCCTTCTTTTTTATGCTCGTTTTCTCGTTACGATCAATATTTCCTTCATTTCGATGCATATTTACTTCATTTTGATGCTCGTTTTCTCGTTACGCTCAATATTTCTTTCGTTTCGATGCATATTTCCTTCATTTTGATGCTCCTTTTCTCGTTACTATCAACATTACCTTAATTTTGATGCATATTTACTTCATTTGATGTTCCTTTTCTTGTTACGATCAACATTTCATTCGTTTTGATTATCAACATTTCATTCGTTTCGATGCAGATTTCCTTCTTTTTGATGCTCGTTTTCTCATTACGATCAATATTTCCTTCGTTTTGATGCATATTTACTTCATTTTGATGCTCCTTTTCTCGATATGATCAGCATTTCCTTCATTTCTATGCATATTTACTTCATTTTGATGCTCGTTTTCTCGTTACGATCAATATTTCTTTCGTTTCGATGCATATTTTCTTCGTTTTGATTCTCATTTTCTCTTTACGCTCAACATTACCTTCGTTTCGTTGCATATTTACTTAATTTTGATGCTCGTTTTCTCGTTACGATCAATATTTCCTTCGTTTCGATGCTTTCCTTCATTTTGATGCTCCTTTTCTCGTTACGATCAACATTACCTTCATTTTGATGCATATTTACTTCATTTTGATGTTCCTTTTCTTGTTACGATCAACATTTCATTCGTTTCGATTATCAACATTTCATTCGTTTCGATGCAGATATCCTTCTTTTTTATGCTCATTTTATCGTTACGATCAATATTTCCTTCGTTTCGATGCATATTTCCTTCATTTTGATGCTCCTTTTCTCGTTACGATCAACATTACCTTCGTTTCGATGCATATTTACTTTATTTTGATGTTCCTGTTCTTGTTACGATCAACATTTCATTCATTTCGATTATCAACATTTCATTCGTTTCGATGCAGATTTCCTTCTTTTTGATGCTCGTTTTCTCGTTACGATCAATATTTCCTTCGTTTCGATGTATATTTACTTCATTTTGATGCTCCTTTTCTCGATACGATCAGCATTTCCTTTGTTTCTATGCATATTTACTTCATTTTGATGCTCGTTTTCTCGTTACGATCAATATTTCTTTCGTTTCAATGCATATTTCCTTCGTTTTGATGCTTCTTTTCTCGTTACGATCAACATTTCATTCGTTTCGATGCAGATTTCCTTCTTTTTTATGCTCGTTTTCTCGTTAAGATCAATATTACCTTCATTTCGATGCATATTTACTTCATTTTGATGCTCGTTTTCTCGTTACGATCAATATTTCCTTCGTTTCGATGCTTTCCTTCATTTTGATGCTCCTTTTCTCGTTACGATCAACATTACCTTCGTTTCGATGCATATTTACTTCATTTTGATGTTCCTTTTCTTGTTACGATCAACATTTCATTCGTTTCGATTATCAACATTTCATTCATTTCGATGCAGATATCCTTCTTTTTTATGCTCATTTTATCGTTACGATCAATATTTCCTTCGTTTCGATGCATATTTCCTTCATTTTGATGCTCCTTTTCTCGTTACGATCAACATTACCTTAGTTTCGATGCATATTTACTTTATTTTGATGTTCCTGTTCTTGTTACGATCAACATTTCATTCATTTCGATTATCAACATTTCATTCGTTTCGATGCAGATTTCCTTCTTTTTGATGCTCGTTTTCTCGTTACGATCAATATTTCCTTCGTTTCGATGCATATTTACTTCATTTTGATGCTCCTTTTCTCGATACGATCAGCATTTCCTTTGTTTCTATGCATATTTACTTCATTTTGATGCTCGTTTTCTCGTTACGATCAATATTTCCTTCGTTTCAATGCATATTTCCTTCGTTTTGATGTTACTTTTCTCGTTACGATCAACATTTCATTCGTTTCGATGCAGATTTCCTTCTTTTTTATGCTCGTTTTCTCGTTAAGATCAATATTACCTTCATTTCGATGCATATTTACTTCATTTTGATGCTCGTTTTCTCGTTACGATCAATATTTCCTTCGTTTCGATGCATATTTCCTTCTTTTTGATGCTCCTTTTCTCGTTACGAACAACATTATCTTCGTTTCGATGCATATTTACTTCATTTTGATGTTCATTTTATTGTTACGATCAATATTTCATTCGTTTCGATTATCAACATTTCATTCGTTTCGATGCAGATTTCCTTCTTTTTGATGCTCGTTTTCTCATTACGATCAATATTTCCTTCGTTTCGATGCATATTTACTTCATTTGGATGCTCCTTTTCTCGATACGATCAGCATTTCCTTCGTTTCTATGCATATTTACTTCATTTTGATGCTCATTTTCTCGTTACGATCAATATTTCCTTCGTTTCGATGCATATTTCCTTTGTTTTGATGCTCCTTTTTTCGTTACGATCAATATTTCCTTTGTTTCGATGCATATTTTCTTCATTTTGATGCTCGTTTTCTCATTACGTTCAACATTTCATTCGTTTCGATGCAGATTTCCTTTTTTTATGCTCGTTTTCTCATTACGATCATTATTTCCTTCATTTCGATGCATATTTACTTTATTTTGATGCTCGTTTTCTCGTTACGATCAATAATTTATTCGTTTCGATGCATATTTCCTTCATTTTGATGCTCCTTTTCTCGTTACGATCAACATTACCTTCGTTTCGATGCATATTTACTTCATTTTGATGTTCCTTTTCTTGTTAAGATCAACATTTCATTCGTTTCGATCATCAACATTTCATTCGTTTAAATGCGATTTCCTTCTTTTTTATGCTCGTTTTCTCGTTACGATCAATATTTCCTTCGTTTCGATGCATATTCACTTCATTTTGATGCTCGTTTTCTCGTTACGATCAATATTTCTTTCGTTTCGATGCATATTTCCTTCATTTTGATGCTCATTTTCTCGTTACGATCAACATTACCTTCGTTTCGATGCATATTTACTTCATTTTGATGTTCCTTTTCTTGTTACGATCAACATTTAATTCGTTTTGATTATCAACATTTCATTCGTTTCGATGCAGATTTCCTTCTTTTTTATGCTCGTTTTCTCGTTACGATCAATAATTCCTTCGTTTCGATGCATATTTACTTCATTTTGATGCTCATTTTCTCGTTACGATCAGCATTTGCTTCGTTTCTATGCATATTTACTTCATTTTTATTCTCGTTTTCTCATTACGATCAATATTTCATCCGTTTCGATTCATATTTCCTTCATTTTGATGCTCTTTTTCTCGTTACGATTAACATTACCTTCGTTTTGATGCATATTTACTTCATTTGGTGTTCATTTTCTTGTTACGATCAATATTTCATTCGTTTCGATTATCAACATTTTATTCGTTTCGATGTAGATTTTCTTCTTTTTGATGCTCGTTTTCTCGTTACGATCAATATTTCATTCATTTCGATGCATATTTACTTCATTTTGATGCTCCTTTTCTCGTTACGATCAGCATTTCCTTCGTTTCTATGCATATTTACTTCATTTTGATGCTCGTTTTCTCGTTACGATCAATATTTCCTTCGTTACGATGCATATTTCCTTCGTTTTGATGCTCTTTTTCTCGTTAAGATCAACATTTCATTCATTTCGATGCAGATTTCCTTCTTTTTTATGCTCGTTTTCTCATTACGATCGATATTTCCTTCATTTCGATGCATATTTACTTCATTTTGATGCTCGTTTTCTCGTTACGCTCAATATTTCCTTCGTTTCGATGCATATTTCCTTCATTTTGATGCTTCTTTTCTCGTTACGATCAACATTACCTTCATTTCGATGCATATTTACTTCATTTGATGTTCCTTTTCTTGTTACGATCAACATTTCATTCGTTTTGATTATCAACATTTCATTCATTTCGATGCAGATTTCCTTCTTTTTGATGCTCGTTTTCTCATTACGATCAATATTTCCTTCGTTTTGATGCATATTTACTTCATTTTGATGCTCATTTTCTCGATACGATCAGCATTTCCTTCGTTTCTATGCATATTTACTTCATTTTGATGATCGTTTTCTCGTTACGATTAATATTTCATTTGTTTCGATGTATATTTCCTTTGTTTTGATGCTTCTTTTCTCGTTACGATCAATATTTCCTTTGTTTCGATGCATATTTCCTTCATTTTGATGCTCCTTTTCTCGTTACGATCAACATTACCTTCGTTTCGATGCATATTTACTTCATTTTGATGTTCATTTTCTTGTTACGATCAACATTTCATTCGTTTCGATTATCAACATTTCATTCGTTTCGATGCAGATTTCTTTCTTTTTATGCTCGTTTTCTCATTACGATCAATATTTCCTTCGTTTCAATGCATATTAACTTTATTTTGATGCTCCTTTTCTCGTTACGATCAGCATTTCCTTCGTTTCTATGCATATTTACTTCATTTTGATTCTCGTTTTCTCGTTACGATTAATATTTCCTCCATTTCGATGCATATTTCCTTCATTTTGATGCTCTTTTTTCGTTACGATCAACATTACCTTCGTTTTGATGCATATTTACTTCATTTTGATGTTCCTTTTCTTGTTACGATCAACATTTCATTCGTTTCGATTATCAACATTTCATTCGTTTCGATGCAGATTTCCTTCTTTTTGATGCTCGTTTTCTATTTACGATCAATATTTCCTTCATTTCGATGCATATTTACTTCATTTTGATGCTCCTTTTCTCGATACGATCGGCATTTCCTTCGTTTCTATGCATATTTACTTCATTTTGATGCTCGTTTTCTCGTTACGATCAATATTTCCTTCTTTTCAATGCATATTTCCTTCGTTTTGATGCTCCTTTTCTCGTTACGATCAATATTTCATTCGTTTCAATGCAGATTTCCTTCTTTTTTATGCTCGTTTTCTCGTTAAGATCAATATTACCTTTATTTCGATGCATATTTACTTCATTTTGATGCTCGTTTTCTCGTTACGATCAATATTTCCTTCGTTTCGATGCATATTTCCTTCATTTTGATGCTCCTTTTCTCGTTACGATCAACATTACCTTCGTTTCGATGCATATTTACTTCATTTTGATATTACTTTTCTTGTTACGATCAACATTTCATTCGTTTTGATTATCAATATTTCATTTATTTCGATGCAGATTTCCTTCTTTTTGATGCTTATTTTCTCGTTACGATCAATATTTCCTTCGTTTCGATGCATATTTCCTTCGTTTTGATGCTCTTTTTCTCGTTACGATCAACATTTCATTCGTTTCGATGCAGATTTCCTTCTTTTTTATGCTCGTTTTCTCGTTACGATCAATATTTCCTTCATTTCGATGCATATTTATTTCATTTTGATGCTCGTTTTCTTGTTACGATCAATATTTCCTTCGTTTCGATGCATATTTCCTTCATTTTGATGCTCCTTTTCTCATTACGATCAACATTACCTTCGTTTCGATGCATATTTACTTCATTTTGATGTTCCTTTTTTTGTTACGATCAAAATTTCATTCGTTTCGATTATCAATATTTCATTCGTTTCGATGCAGATTTCCTTCTTTTTATGCTCGTTTTCTCGTTACGATCAATATTTCCTTTGTTTCGATGCATATTTACTTCATTTTGATGCTCCTTTTCTCGTTACGATCAACATTTCATTCGTTTCGATGCAGATTTCCTTCTTTTTGATGCTCGTTTTCTCGTTACCATCAATATTTCCTTCGTTTCGATGCATATTTCCTTCGTTTTGATTCTTATTTTCACTTTACGATCAACATTTCATTCGTTTCGATGCATATTTCCTTCATTTTAATGCTCATTTTCTCGTTACGATCAACATTTCCTTCGTTTTGATGCATATTTCCTTCATTTTGATGATCCTTTTCTCGTTACAACATTTGTATGTTTCCTTCATTTTGATGCTCCTTTTCTCGTTATGATCAATATTTCCTTCGTTTCGATGAATATTTCATTATTTTTAATGCTTATTTTCTCGTTGCGATCAATATTTCCGTCATTTTGATGCTCCTATTCTCGTTACGATCAGCATTTCCTTCATTTCGATGCATATTTACTTCATTTTGAAGCTCCTTTTCTCGTTACGATCAACATTTTCTTCGTTTCGATGCATATTTCCTTCAATTTAATGCTCATTTTCTCATTACGATCAACATTTCCTTCATTTCGATGCATATTTCCTTTATTTTGATGATCCTTTTCGCGTTACGATCAACATTTGTATGTTTCCTTCATTTTAATGCTCCTTTTCTAGTTATGATCAATATTTCCTTCGTTTCGATGAATATTTCATTTTTTTAATGCTCATTTTCTCGTTACGATCAACATTTCCTTCGTTTCGATGCATATTTCCTTCATTTTGATGCTCCTTTTCTTGTTATGATCAGCATTTCCTTCGTTTCGATGCATATTTCCTTCATTTTGATGCTCCTTTTCTCGTTACGATCAACATTATCTTCGTTTCGATGCGTATTTAATTCATTTTGATGTTCCTTTTCTTGTTATGATCAATATTTCATTCGTTTCGATGCAGATTTACTTTTTTTTTATGCTCGTTTTCTCGTTACGATCAATATTTCCTTTGTTTCGATGCATATTTCCTTCGTTTTGATGCTCCTTTTCTCGTTACGATCAACATTTCCTTTGTTTCGATGCATATTTTCTTCATTTTGATGCTTGTTTTCTCGTTACGATCAATATTTCATTCGTTTCGATGCAGATTTCCTTTTTTTTATGCTCGTTTTCTCGTTACGATCAATATTTCCTTCATTTCGATGCATATTTACTTCATTTTGATGCTCGTTTTCTCGTTACGATCAATATTTCCTTCGTTTCGATGTATTTTTCCTTCATTTTGATGCTCATTTTCTCGTTAAGATCAACATTACCTTTGTTTCGATGCATATTTACTTCATTTTGATGTTCCTTTTCTAGTTACGATCAACATTTCATTCGTTTCGATTATCAACATTTCATTCGTTTCGATGCAGATTTCCTTCTTTTTTATGCTCGTTTTCTCGTTACGATTAATATTTCCTTCGTTTTGATGCATATGTACTTCATTTTGATGCTCCTTTTCTCGTTATGATCAGCATTTCCTAGGTTCGATGCATATTTACTTCATTTTGATGCTCCTTTTCTCGTTACGATCAATATTTCCTTCATTTCGATGCATATTTACTTTATTTTGATGCTCGTTTTCTCGTTAAGATCAATATTTTCTTCGTTTCGATGCATATTTCTTTCGTTTTGATGCTCCTTTTCTCGTTACGAATAACATTACCTTCGTTTCGATGTATATTTACTTCATTTTGATGTTCTTTTTTTTGTTACGATCAAAATTTCATTCGTTTCGATGATCAACATTTCATTCATTTCGATGCAGATTTCGTTCTTTTTTATGCTTGTTTTCTTGTTACGATCAATATTTCCTTCGTTTCGATGCATATTTCCTTCGTTTTGATTCTCATTTTCTCTTTACGCTCAACATTACCTTCGTTTCGATGCATATTTACTTCATTTTGATGCTCCTTTTCTTGTTACGATAAACATTTCCTTCGTTTTGATGCATATTTACTTCATTTTGATGCTCGTTTTCTCGTTACGATCAATATTTCATTCGTTTCGATGCAGATTTCTTTTTTTTTATGCTCGTTTTCTCGTTACGATCAATATTTCCTTCATTTCGATGCATATTTACTTCATTTTGATGCTAGTTTTCTCGTAATGATCAACATTACCTTGGTTTCGATGCATATTTACTTCATTTTGATGTTCCTTTTCTTGTTACGATCAAAATTTCATTCGTTTCGATGATTAATATTTCATTCGTTTCGATGCAGATTTCCTTCTTTTTATGCTCGTTTTCTCATTACGATCAATATTTCCTTCGTTTTGATGCATATTTCCTTTGTTTTGATGCTCCTTTTTGTTGGCAATTGGATCTTGTGGTTCAAACGTGATCCGTTTAGGATTCCAGGCAAACAATCAGCGGAAGCGATTTAAACAAGTTTACCTTACTTCTGGGTTGGTGTAGAGGATGAACTGCAGAGAACTACCTCTGATCTTCTACTGTATGTCCCAAGTGTGATCCTGCTGTTATGTGGGCAACAGTCTGCAGGATCTCTCAATCTGCTTCTCTTCCCTTCTCTCACCAAAAGAGGCGCAGGAATAATCTTAGGGTTCCAGGAAGCTGAGTTCACTTATATATTGGGCTACAGCAGGGACCAGGAGGAGAAATTGGGCTGGGCCTCAATTAAATTTAATTAACCAAGCTTAGCCCAAAGCTTTTAATTAAATCCAATAATAATAATATAGTCCACTAAAATATTATTACTGCACTACCCGTCCAATCCCAAAATTATGTTCTGAGCTCCTTCTTATTATAAGCCCGACAGTCTCCCCATGTTTAAGATATACAATGCCCATTAATTAATTAAGTTACTGACAACTCAAATTAATTAATATCTCATCCGAGAGTAGTACCACTCAACCTTATTATCATGCCGGAAATTAATCCACTTGCAAGATTTACATGATAAACCTTATGAGCTCCTCAAGGGGACATCATCAACCTATAACGGACATGGATTCCTTCTACAATCAACAGCACACCATAGATACAGCACTACTTCCCAACTCACCGAGTTTGTTGATTTAATACTTATAAATCTCACCCATTGATGAATCAAAGAAATACATACTGCCCTACGTGTCGAGGTTATTGTATAGGGATTAAGAGCACGAACTTCCATAATAACAGAGATCAAGTTCTTCTATAAGTCAGTATAAGTCGAACGATCTCAAACGGTCCTGCTCAATACACACAAGTGCACTAATGTGATTCTATAGCCAAGACAAACTAATACCAAACCACACTACAACCATACCGATAGAGAGTCCCCGTCTATCTCTGTTGTGAGCATCTGTTTATACTTTATAAGGAAACCGATAATATGATCTTCCGCGTGTTGTCGCACAACATATTATCTACAGTATAAAGTAAATGGACTATTGCATCATGCATATAAAATAAATTATAAGATGCAATCATTTGATCAATGATTCTCATTTCAAATATTGTTATGACATTGTTCATACTAAAGCTAGACTTTTAGTATACAATCCAACAATCTCCCACTTATACTAAAAGACTATGCTGTCATGTCTTCTGCCATACATCTGATTCCTACTCCCACTACGCGATCATTAAAAGCTCTCGCCTTAAGGTCCTTGTAAATGGTTTACTAGGTCATCATCCGATGCAATCTAGGCGACAACAACCTTCGCCTCATCATACGATTTCTCGTAACAGGTGGTACTCGCGCTCCATGTGTTTAATTGCCTTATGGACTTGTGATTTCTTCAAGTTTGCAACTGCACCAATATCATCAATGTAAATTGTGATTACCTTGGGCAAACTTAGAAACACTTCAAAGTCCATCATGAAGTCTCTAGAGTCATATAGATACTTTGGCTGCCTCATAGGCTCCAATTCATCATCTTTCCATGATGGAGTCCGGAGTCTGAAATATATTTCTATATAATACTCCTCCACATTATGACTCTACTTCCTAAGATTAAACACATAACCTTTGAGGAGAATTTACTACCGTCCAATTTGACTATAAAATTCGAATCTACGTAATCCACAAGAAGCAGTGAATCTGTCCAGTAAGTCCACATATAATTTCCAGTCCTTCTCAGGCACTTTATAAATGTCTTACCACAGTTCATCATTCTTGTTCCGGGTTACGTTTATACCCACTGTTCATGCATTCAGCAAAACAGATATCCAACATCGTTCATAGCATTCCTTAGATTAAGCTTCCTTATTCGCCGAAGCATAAGGAACCGCTTTCATCCTTTTTATCTTCTTCTTGTGTCTCAAAGACACATTCACTTAGATAAATTTACATGCTAAACGAGTATGGACTGTATCATTTTATGAAACTTGAGATAAGCATAATATCCTTTCTTGTGATTCGTATTACCGTGATCAAAAGGATGTATTTTGCCTTTCTTAAGTCCTTCATCTTTATCGCTTTATTAACAGCACCCATACGCCCGATAATACTCTTTCATTGTCTCCAATGAGCAAGATACTATCTACGTATAGTACAAGAAACACCACCACGTTTTCGTCACTCTTTACAACACATAAGACTCATCCGCTCATTGATTTAAATCCATGCCACTGGATTACCTAATCAAAACAGATGCTTCACTATCTTAAAGCTTACTTTAGTCCATCGCTGGACACTTTTAAGCTTACTATCAAAATGCTATTAGTACTATGCAATGAATTTCTCTGGTTGCTTCACATAGATGTTTTCCTCAAGACTTCCAATCAGGAAAGCTGTCTTGACATCTATTTGCTGTCCCTCATAATTTAATATGAGCAGCAATAAATAAAAGAATCCGGATCAATTTAAGCATAGCTACCAGCGAATATGTTCCCTCATAATCGAACCATTTCTTTCTGAGTACATCTTTTCGCAACAAGCTTTGCTTCCAAGATTTTCACCTTTCCGTATGATCCTCTTTTATTTCCTATGATCACTTGCAATGGTTTTTACACCATTTAGTGGTCATACAAGTTCCCAGACTTAATATAGAATCTTTAGATTCTATTTCAACATACATTGCAACTTACTAAGATTCCGCATTTTAATCTTGTAGTGCTATGTCATATCCGTGGGATAATACCATGTTCACTAGGGATCAAGTCTCACGACTCTCCCAAACATATATTTATGAGTTGTCACACAACCCTCCCACTACGACAAGGCACTACATGTAATTGTGTATCAGACGTGATACGCGTTGCAGTTTACCTTGTGGTATATCCTCTTGTACACTTGGTACTTATACTTTAGTGTTTTCCTCTCACTTCCTTTAGAACAACTTATACATGGGTTTGTGATTTATTACATAGTCCTTTTCCAAAAATCTAGTTATTGAGTTAACAATTATCCTTCGATCTTTTGGACTAAATAAATCACCCTTCATTTTTCTAGGATATCCCATATACAGACAAACATTTCACGAATTACTGTATCTAGGGCATATCCATAAAATGAATTTAATTATTCCAAATAATTCATCATCTATCTAATCATAATCATAAGAGCCTTATGCCTTCTACCCACCACACCATTCAGCTGGGGCATGCCCGGTGTAGTCAACTTGAGATTTAATCTCAACTTCTGATTATTAGTTCCTAACTATCCCAAGAGGTTTTTCATCATCACGATTGAATCGTAATGATATGATATATTTTCCATGACGCTTCACTGTACCAGCCTTACAATTCTTGAATTAATCAAAGAACTTAGACATGCAGTGCATCATATAAATATATTGGTTTCCAAAATAATCTTTGAATATTCATAACCACCTCTCGCCTGGATAATATTAGGTTCGCTTGAATCAGAATGAACTAATTCCAACATATATATCTTTGGCTCTATACCCCACAGCCTTGAAAAGGCAGTTAATCATTTTTACTTCTAAGCAAGACTCGCAAGTCCGATAGTTATCACTTCAGATAAACCTTACGGTCTATCGGCTATCAACTTTTGAATCCTACTCAAGTAAAATGAATTAATCTTAGACGCCAAATGTATGTTTAGTTCATTTCCGAAGGTTCCTTTCTCTTACTTATATTAGAAGATGCATTATTTAACTACTTTTTATTGCATCTGTGGGATGTACATGATTCAAGAGTATACTTTTTATCCACCAACGAACTTTAACGGGTTATAACCTCATTCCTCATTACTATGACCATGTCATTTAAATGAAATGAAGTGTCCATCCGTTAATGCATATAAACCGAAATTAAATTCTTTCTATGGAACGTACGAAAAGATAATTTCTCATAATCAATCGTTTATTCTTATCATGAGATAAATAAACAACTCCCACTGCAATAGCCACTACCTTTGTAGTTTTACCCATGTAATTAACAATCTTATCCTTACTCAGTGATAAACATTTAGTGATTCCAGTATCTACATACTTCGTATCAGTAGATGCAATTACTAATCATGTTCAAACCATTAGTAAATAAGATATTAAATTTGTTCACATCATGATGAAAATTGGCTTTCTTTTGCCACGTGTTTTTGTCAGAGGTTTCCCACCATTTACATCCTCTTGTAATTCAGGTGGAACTTACTCAAAACGTCTAGGCAATTATGAAGAATAAAATTGACTTAGGTTTCCCTTTCAATTTCTATTCCAAGCTTTTCCAATTCATTCATCAATTCAACCATGATCTTTCGCCTTTTAAATTACTCAAGTATCCGAAGAGTTACATGAGACCATCATATTTCTATGAACCTCTCATCTCTTCACTAGAGACTTTAATAGGCGTCATGAGACGTCCTTTGTGAGAATACACATGTATTTTCATAAGCAGAAATTTTCAAAACCAAGATTCTTTTCTAATCATCTAATTTGGACAAGTAAATATAATGTCTTTTAGTTAACAATTAGTGAAATAAAACCATTCGAAATTCAGAGAATCACAAATAAATTTTTCCGATCAAATCTTCGAATTTTATCCTTTTATATTATTTCCCTCAAAACAATATAAAAATAAAATTCACCGACATCTCAAGCACCGTGAGTCTGCAAGCCACGTTAGGGTGGACGTTTACAAACCCGAACATTTACAAGAGAAGGTTTTACCCATTAATTTCATTTGTCAACCTAACTTTATGATAAAATAATTAATAGTCGGTTCCTCTTTAGCCATGCAAATAATAGCAGTGACTCCGTTGGGGAGGATACTAATTATTTACACCTAAGTGTACACCATTATTTGATCCCAAGTCCGGTGCCCAAGCTTATGTGTCTTACTGTTAGAGAAGTATACACGCGCTCAGATAACTTTCTACAACCATCAATTATATAAGTTTATACTAGTGAACCACATATAAGCTCATCCGTTAGGGAGGAAGGCACTATAGCCAACGCGCAAGCCCATATGCAACACATTACAAACAATAATTATTTAAAGAAGTTTGTACCAGTGATCCGTGAATAAACTCATCCGTTAGGGAGGAAGGCTCTATTGCCAACGCGCAAGTTTACTCACATCACTTACAAACCAATAATGGAGGCCGCGGGAATTAATTACCAATCCCCTCTCCCACTTAGTTATTTAATACTGAGGGTTTTAACATGCATATAATATCTCAAATAAAATATACATCTAAGACATGCTTCTATTAACAGCAATTTAAATAAATAAATCACATAGAACATGTCTTTCACATATACAACAATAATTGATAAATAAATCAATTAATCAGTTATATAACATAATTAATTGTATAAATAGTGGATTAATTAATTTGGGCCCTAGAGCAACAAAGGATCACAAAATGAGCAGCAGATTAAATAATTAATCAAGCCCATTTTCCATGACCCATATACTCAGCCCAAAATTAAATTAAATCCACCAAGCCCACTAGCACAAAATTAGTCCATTAATATAATTAATTAATTATCATGCTTGGCCCATTATCCACAATTAATTAAATTCAGCAATAATAAATGGCCCAGCTGCCCATAACCATTTAATTAAAATTGGGCCCAAAAACTCATCCCAAAACCAAATTAAATTAAAGGCCAAGCTGAGACAGCCCATTTACCCTATTGCATTCCTTTAATCACATTGGGCCCATGAATCCTCAATAAAAATTACAGCAATAAAAAATTGGGCCCAATAATTAAATAAGACATGATCCCAATCAGCAAACAAAAACAAGGCCCAACACAAGCCCTCAAGGCCTGAAGCCCTAGGAAGAGCCGCCGCCACGATCTCTTCTCCGGCACAACCAGTCGCCGCCGTGCCGCTGTCCCCGGCGACGCCGCCAATAGGCCACCGGTATCTCGCCGTTAGCCCGCCGCCGACAGCTCCTAGCCGCTGTCTCCTTCCATATGAAGCATCGCCGCCAGCAATCGACGGCTGGAAACAACACCGCTGCGGCAACGACCAGCGCCGCCGCCGTCAGTCAACCCGGAAATGCTGTCCCGCTGTCTTTCCGCCCGGAATCACTTCCTCCGCCCACTGCCGTGCTTGCTTCGCACCGGACCAGTGCGCCGTGCACCGCCGCCCTACGCCCCAACCTTCTCCGCCCTCAGCAGAAGGTCGCGCCGAGCCACGCTGGTCACCGCCGCCTCCGCCCCAACCTTCTCTGCCGTCAGCAGAAGGTCACGCCGATCTGCGCTGGTCACCGCCGCCTCCTTTGCACCGATCTCCTCCGATCCAACCGGGATCTGGTGGAGCTCAATCGGATCCCTTCCTTGTCGGATGCCGCCACGAACGCCCCCGGGAGCGACAAGAGTTGGTCCACCACGCTCCCTGCGTAGAAGATCGACATGCGCCGCCGGAATTCGCGATTCATCACTCGCCGCCATCGGTCATCTCCAGCGCCGCCGTGACCGGCCGTCTATCATCTCCAGCGCCGCCGTGACCCGCCGTCTGTCGTCTTCTCCAGCGTGTGTGGGTGAAGACGCAGTGAAGAGATGGTAGTGTGTGTGTGTGATACACAGGGTGATAGAAAGCAGATTGGTTATGCAGATGTGAATCTTGATGTGTGTTATGTATGTCCAGTAATCAACGATCACATATTGCACACACATCGCAGATAAGGATTCATGGATTAAACAATAATAATACCAAATCTCTAGCCACAAAAAACATGCTTCCAAACATGCGAAAATAAAATCACAAGAAGCACAAAACAAACGATAATAACCAGATCAAATCACATAATCTGATAATCACAACAACTCTGAGATAACGGCTCACGTTTCACCACGAAACCAAGCTCTGATACCAATTGTTGGCAATTGGATCTTGTGGTTCAAACGTGATCCATTTAGGATTCCAGGCAAACAATCAGCGGAAGCGATTTAAACAAGTTTACCATACTTCTGGGTTGGTGTAGAGGATGAACTGCAGAGAACTACCTCTGATCTTCTACTGTATGTCCCAAGTGTGATCCTGCTGTTGTGTGGGCAACAGTCTGCAGGATCTCTCAATCTGCTTCTCTTCCCTTCTCTCACCAAAAGAGGCGCAGGAATAATCTTAGGGTTCCAGGAAGTTGAGTTCACTTATATATTGGGCTACAGCAGGGACCAGGAGGAGAAATTGGGCTGGGCCTCAATTGAATTTAATTAACCAAGCTTAGCCCAAAGCTTTTAATTAAATCCAATAATAATAATATAGTCCACTAAAATATTATTACTGCACTACCCGTCCAATCCCAAAATTATGTTCTGGGCTCCTTCTTATTATAAGCCCGACAGTCTCCCCATGTTTAAGATATACAATGCCCATTAATTAATTAAGTTACTGACAACTCAAATTAATTAATATCTCATCCGAGAGTAGTACCACTCAACCTTATTATCATGCCGGAAATTAATCCACTTGCAAGATTTACATGATAAACCTTATGAGCTCCTCAAGGGGACATCATCAACCTATAACGGACATGGATTCCTTCTACAATCAACAGCACACCATAGATACAACACTACTTCCCAACTCACCGAGTTTGTTGATTTAATACTTATAAATCTCACCCATTGATGAATCAAAGAAATACATACTGCCCTACGTGTCGAGGTTATTGTATAGGGATTAAGAGCACGAACTTCCATAATAACAGAGATCAAGTTCTTCTATAAGTCAGTATAAGTCGAACGATCTCAAACGGTCCTGCTCAATACACACAAGTGCACTAATGTGATTCTATAGCCAAGACAAACTAATACCAAATCACACTACAACCATACCGATAGAGAGTCCCCGTCTATCTCTGTTGTGAGCATCTGTTTATACTTTATAAGGAAACCGATAATATGATCTTCCGCGTGTTGTCGCACAACATATTATCTACAGTACAAAGTAAATGGACTATTGCATCATGCATATAAAATAAATTATAAGATGCAATCATTTGATCAATGATTCTCATTTCAAATATTGTTATGACATTGTTCATACTAAAGCTAGACTTTTAGTATACAATCCAACACGTTTCTCGTTACGATTCACATTTCCTTCGTTTCGATGCATATTTACTTCATTTTGATGCTCATTTTCTCTTTACGATCAATATTTCATTCGTTTCGATGCAGATTTCCTTCTTTTTATGCTCGTTTTCTCGTTACGATCAATATTTCCTTCATTTCGATGCATATTTACTTCACTTTGATGCTCCTTTTCTCGTTACGATCAGCATTTCCTTCGTTTCAATGCATATTTACTTCATTTTGATTTTCTTTTTCTCGTTACGATCAATATTTCCTCCGTTTCGATGAATATTTCCTTCATTTTGATGCTCCTTTTCTCGTTTCGATCAACATTACTTTCGTTTCGATGCATATTTACTTCATTTTGATGTTCCTTTTCTTGTTACGATCAACATTTCATTCATTTCGATTATCAACATTTCATTCGTTTCGATGTAGATTTTCTTCTTTTTTAAGCTCGTTTTCTCGTTACGATCAATATTTCCTTCGTTTCGATGCATATTTATTTCACTTTGATGCTCCTTTTCTCGTTACGATCAACATTTCATTCGTTTCGATGCAGATTTCCTTCTTTTTTATGCTCGTTTTCTCGTTACCATCAATATTTCCTTCGTTTGAATGCATATTTTCTTCGTTTTGATACTCATTTTCTCTTTACGGTCAACATTTCATTCGTTTCGATGCATATTTCCTTCATTTTAATGCTCATTTTCTCGTTACGATCAAAATTTCCTTTGTTTCGATGCATATTTCCTTCATTTTGATGATCCTTTTCTCGTTACGATCAACATTTGTATATTTCCTTCATTTTGATGCTCCTTTTCTCGTTATGATCAATATTTCCTTCGTTTCGATGAATATTTCATTCTTTTTAATGCTCATTTTCTCGTTACGATCAACATTTACTTCGTTTCGATGCATATTTCCTTCATTTTGATGCTCCTTTTCTCGTTACGATCAACATTTCCTTCATTTCGATGCATATTTACTTCATTTTGATGCTCCTTTTCTCGTTACGTTCAATATTTACTTCGTTTCGATGCATATTTCTTTCGTTTTGATTCTCATTTTCTCTTTATGCTCAACATTACCTTTGTTTCGATGCATATTTACTTCATTTTGATGCTCCTTTTCTCGTTACCATCAACATTTCCTTCGTTTCGATGCAGATTTCCTTCATTTTGATGTTCCTTTTCTTGTTACGATCAATATTTCATTCGTTTCGATTATTAATATTTCATTCATTTCGATACAGATTTCCTTCTTTTTTATGCTCGTTTTCTCGTTACGATCAATATTTCCTTCGTTTCGATGCATATTTACTTCATTTTAATGCTCCTTTTCTCGTTACGATCAGCATTTCCTTCGTTTCTATGCATATTTTCTTCATTTTGATGCTCGTTTTCTCGTTACGATCAACCTTTCATTCGTTTCGATGTAGATTTCCTTTTTTATGCTTGTTTTCTCATTACGATCAATATTTTCTTCATTTCGATGCATATTTACTTTATTTTGATGCTTGTTTTCTCGTTACGATCAATGTTTCCTTTGTTTCGATGCATATTTCTTTCGTTTTGATGCTCCTTTTCTCGTTACGAACAACATTACCTTCGTTTCGATGTATATTTACTTCATTTTGATGTTCCTTTTCTTGTTACGATCAAAATTTTATTCGTTTCGATGATCAATATTTCATTCGTTTCGATGCAGATTTCGTTCTTTTTGATGCTCGTTTTCTTGTTACGATCAATATTTCCTTCGTTTCGATGCATATTTACTTCATTTTGATGCTCCTTTTCTCGATACGATCAACATTTCCTTCGTTTCTATGCATATTTACTTTATTTTGATGCTCGTTTTCTCATTACGATCAATATTTCCTTCGTTTTGATGCATATTTCCTTCATTTTGATGCTCCTTTTCTCGTTACGATCAACATTACCCTCGTTTCGATGCATATTTACTTCATTTTGATGTTCCTTTTCTTGTTACGATCAACATTTCATTCATTTCGATTATCAACATTTCATTCATTTCGATGTAGATTTTCTTCATTTTAATGCACATTTTCTCGTTACGATCAACATTTTCTTCGTTTCGATGCATATTTACTCAATGTTGATGCTCATTTTCTCTTTACGATCAACATTTCATTCGTTTCGATGCAGATTTCCTTCTTTTTTATGCTCGTTTTCTCGTTACGATCAATATTTCCTATGTTTCGATGAATATTTACTTCATTTTGATGCTCCTTTTCTCGTTACGATCAGCATTTCCTTCGTTTCTATGCATATTTACTTCATTTTGATTCTCGTTTTCTCGTTACGATCAATATTTCCTCTGTTTCGATGCATATTTCCTTTATTTTGATGCTCCTTTTCTCGTTACGATCAACATTACCTTCGTTTCGAAGCATATTTACTTCATTTTGATGTTCCTTTTCTTGTTACGATCAACATTTCATTCGTTTCGATTATCAACATTTCATTCATTTCGATGCAGATTTTCTTCTTTTTTATGCTCGTTTTCTCGTTACGATCAATATTTTCTTCGTTTTGATGCATATTTACTTCATTTTGATGCTCCTTTTCTCGTTACGATCAACATTTCATTCGTTTCGATGCAGATTTCCTTCTTTTTGATGCTCGTTTTCTCGTTACCATCAATATTTCCTTCGTTTCGATGCCTATTTCTTTCGTTTTGATACTCATTTTCTCTTTACGATCAAGATTTCATTCGTTTTGATGCATATTTCCTTCATTTTAATGCTCATTTTCTCGTTACGATCAAAATTTCCTTCGTTTCGATGCATATTTCCTTCATTTTGATGATCCTTTTCTCGTTACGATCAACATTTGTATGTTTCCTTCATTTTGATGCTCCTTTTCTCGTTATGATAAATATTTCCTTCGTTTCGATGAATATTTCATTCTTTTTAATGCTCATTTTCTCGTTACGATCAGCATTTCCTTCGTTTCGATGCATATTTCCTTCATTTTGATACTCCTTTTCTCGTTACGATCAGCATTTCTTTCGTTTCGATGCATATTTACTTCATTTTGATGCTCCTTTTCTTGTTACGATCAACATTTCCTTCGTTTCAATGCATATTTCCTTCGTTTTGATTCTCATTTTCTCTTTATGCTCAACATTACCTTCGTTTCGAGGCATATTTACTTCATTTTGATGCTCTTTTTCTCGTTACAATCAATATTTCCTTCGTTTCGATGCATATTTCCTTCGTTTTGATTCTCATTTTCTCTTTACGCTCAACATTACCTTCGTTTCGATGCATATTTACTTAATTTTGATGCTCGTTTTCTCATTACGATCAACATTTCCTTCATTTCGATGCAGATTTCCTTCTTTTTATGCTCGTTTTCTCGTTACAATCAATATTTCCTTCGTTTCGATGCATATTTCCTTCGTTTTGATTCTCATTTTCTCTTTACGCTCAACATTACCTTCGTTTCGATGCATATTTACTTAATTTTGATGCTCGTTTTCTCATTACGATCAACATTTCCTTCATTTCGATGCAGATTTCCTTCTTTTTATGCTCGTTTTCTCGTTACAATCAATATTTCCTTCATTTCGATGCATATTTACTTCATTTTGATGCTCGTTTTCTCGTTATGATCAATATTTCCTTCGTTTCGATGCATATTTCCTTCATTTTGATGCTCCTTTTCTCGTTACGATCAATATTACCTTCGTTTCGGTGCATATTTACTTCATTTTGATGTTCCTTTTCTTGTTACGATCAACATTTCATTCGTTTTGATGCAGATTTCCTTCTTTTTGATGTTCCTTTTCTTGTTACGATCAATATTTCATTCGTTTCGATGCAGATTTCCTTCTTTTTTTGCTCGTTTTCTCGTTACGATCAATATTTCCTTCGTTTTGATGCATATTTCCTTCATTTTGATGCTCCTTTTCTCGTTACTATCAACATTTCCTTCGTTTCGATGCATATTTACTTTATTTTGATACTCGTTTTCTCTTTACGGTCAACATTTCATTCGTTTCGATGCAGATTTCCTTCTTTTTTATGCTCGTTTTCTCGTTACGATCAATATTTCCTTCGTTTCGATGCATATTTACTTCATTTTGATGCTCCTTTTCTCGTTACGATCAACATTACCTTCGTTTTGATGCATATTTACTTCATTTTGATTCTCGTTTTCTCGTTACGATCAATATTTCCTCTATTTCGATGCATATTTCCTTCATTTTGATGCTCCTTTTCTCGTTACAATCAACATTACCTTCGTTTCGATACATATTTACTTCATTTTGATGTTCCTTTTCTAGTTACGATCAACATTTTATTCATTTCGATTATCAACATTTCATTCGTTTTGATGCAGATTTCCTTTTTTTATGCTCGTTTTCTCGTTATGATCAATATTTCCTTCGTTTCGATGCATATTTACTTCATTTTGATGCTCCTTTTCTTGTTACGATCAACATTTCATTCGTTTCGATGCAGATTTCCTTTTTTTTATGCTCGTTTTTCTCGTTACTATCAATATTTCCTTCGTTTCGATGCATATTTCCTTCGTTTTGAAACTCATTTTCTCTTTACGATCAATATTTCATTCATTTCGATGCATATTTCCTTCATTTTAATGCTCATTTTCTCGTTACGATCAAAATTTCTTTCGTTTCGATGGATATTTCCTTCATTTTGATGATCCTTTTCTCGTTACAATCAAAATTTGTGTTTCCTTCATTTTGATGCTCCTTTCCTCGTTATGATCAATATTTCCTTCGTTTCGATGAATATTTCATTCTTTTTAATGCTTATTTTCTTGTTACGATCAATATTTCCTTCGTTTCGATGCATATTTCCTTTATTTTGATGCTTCTTTTCTCGTTAAGATCAGCATTTCTTTCGTTTCGATGCATATCTACTTCATTTTGATGCACCTTTTCTCGTTAAGATCAATATTTCCTTCGTTTCGAGGCATATTTCCTTCGTTTTGATTCTCATTTTCTCTTTACGCTCAACATTACCTTTGTTTCGATGCATATTTACTTCATTTTGATGCTCCTTTTCTCGTTACGATCAATATTTCCTTCGTTTCGATGCATATTTACTTCATTTTGATGCTCGTTTTCTCGTTACGATCAACATTTCATTCGTTTTGATGCAGATTTACTTTTTTATGCTCGGTTTCTCGTTACGATCAATATTTCCTTCATTTCTATGCATATTTACTTCATTTTGATGCTCGTTTTCTTGTTACGATCAATATTTCCTTTGTTTCGATGCATATTTTCTTCATTTTGATGCTCCTTTTCTCGTTACGAACAACATTACCTTCGTTTCGATGCATATTTACTTCATTTTGATGTTCATTTTATTGTTACGATCAAAATTTCATTCGTTTCGATGATCAATATTTCATTCATTTCGATGCAGATTTCATTCTTTTTGATGCTCGTTTTCTCATTACGATCAATATTTCCTTCATTTCGATGCATATTTACTTCATTTTGATGCTCCTTTTATCGATACGATCAGCATTTCCTTCGTTTCTATGCATATTTACTTCATTTTGATGCTCGTTTTCTCGTTACGATCAACATTTCATTCGTTTCGATGCATATTTCTTTCTTTTTTATGCTCGTTTTCTCATTATGATCAATATTTCCTTCGTTTCGATGCATATTTACTTCATTTTGATGCTCGTTTTCTCTTTACGATCAATATTTCATTCGTTTCGATGCTGATTTCCTTCTTTATTATGCTCGTTTTCTCGTTACGATCAATATTTCTTTCATTTCGATGCATATTTACTTCATTTTGATGCTCGTTTTCTCGTTATGATCAATATTTCCTTCGTTTCGATGCATATTTCCTTTATTTTGATGCTCCTTTTCTCGTTGTGATCAACATTACCTTCGTTTCGATGCATATTTACTTTATTTTGATGTTTCTTTTCTTATTACGATCAACATTTCATTCGTTTCGATTATCAACATTTCATTCATTTCGATGCAGATTTCCTTCATTTTAATGCTCATTTTCTCGTTACGATCAACATTTCCTTCGTTTCGATGCATATTTACTTCATTTTGATGCACATTTTCTCTTTACGATCAATATTTCATTCGTTTTGATGCAGATTTCCTTCTTTTTATGCTCGTTTTCTCGTTACGATCAATATTTCCTTCGTTTTGATGCATATTTACTTCATTATGATGCTCCTTTTCTCGTTACGATCAGCATTTCCTTCGTTTCTTTGCCTATTTATTTTATTTTGTTTCTCGTTTTCTCGTTACGATCAATATTTCCTCCGTTTCGATGCAGATTTCCTTCATTTTGATGCTCCTTTTCTCGTTACGATCAACATTACCTTCGTTTCGATGCATATTTACTTCATTTTGATGTTCCTTTTCTTGTTACGATCAACGTTTTATTCGTTTCGATTATCAACATTTCATTCATTTCGATGCAGATTTCCTTCTTTTTTATGCTCGTTTTCTCATTACGATCAATATTTTCTTCATTTCGATGCATATTTACTTCATTTTGATGCTCCTTTTCTTGTTACGATCAACATTTCATTCGTTTCGATGCAGATTTCCTTCTTTTTGATGCTCGTTTTCTCGTTACCATCAATATTCCTTCATTTCGATGCATATTTCCTTCATTTTGATACTCATTTTCTCTTTACGATCAAGATTTCATTCTTTTCGATGCATATTTCCTTCATTTTAATGCTCATTTTCTCGTTACGATCAAAATTTCCTTCGTTTCGATGCATATTTCCTTCATTTTGATGATCCTTTTCTCGTTACGATCAACATTAGTATGTTTCCTTCATTTTGATGCTCCTTTTCTCGTAATGATAAATATTTCCTTCGTTTCGATGAATATTTCATTCTTTTTAATGCTCATTTTCTCGTTATGATCAACATTTCCTTCGTTTCGATGCATATTTCCTTCATTTTGATGCTCCTTTTCTCGTTACGATCAGCATTTCCTTCGTTTTCGATGCATATTTACTTCATTTTGATGCTCCTTTTCCCGTTACGATCAACATTTTCTTTGTTTCAATGCATATTTCCTTCGTTTTGATTCTCATTTTCTCTTTACGCTCAACATTACCTTCGTTTTGATGCATATTCACCTCATTTTGATGCTCATTTTCTCGTTACGATCAACATTTTCTTCGTTTCGATGCATATTTCCTTCGTTTTGATTCTCATTTTCTCTTTACGCTCAACATTACCTTTGTTTCGATGCATATTTACTTCATTTTGATGCTCGTTTTCTCGTTACGATCAACATTTCCTTCGTTTCGATGCAGATTTCCTTCATTTTGATGTTCCTTTTCTTGTTACGATGAATATTTCATTCGTTTCGATGCAGATTTCCTTCTTTTTTATGCTCGTTTTCTCATTACGATCAATTTTCCTTCATTTCGATGCATATTTACTTCATTTTAATGCTCCTTTTCTCGTTATGATCAGCATTTCCTTCGTTTCTATGCATATTTACTTCATTTTGATTCTCGTTTTCTCGTTACAATCAATATTTCCTCCGTTTCGGTGCATATTTCCTTCATTTTGATGCTCCTTTTCTCGTTACGATCAATATTACCTTCGTTTCGATGCATATTTACTTCATTTTGATGTTCCTTTTCTAGTTACGATCAACATTTCATTCATTTCGATTATCAACATTTCATTCGTTTCGATGCAGATTTCCTTCTTTTTTATGCTCGTTTTCTCGTTACGATTAATATTTCATTCGTTTTGATGCATATGTACTTCATTTTGATGCTCCTTTTCTCGTTATGATCAATATTTCCTTCGTTTCGATGAATATTTCATTATTTTTAATGCTCATTTTCTCGTTACGATGAATATTTCCTTCGTTTCGATGCATATTTCCTTCATTTTGATGCTCATTTTCTCGTTATGATCAGCATTTCCTACGTTTCGATGCATATTTACTTCATTTTGATGCTCCTTTTCTTGTTACGATCAATATTTCCTTCGTTTCGATGCATATTTCCTTCGTTTTGATTCTCATTTTCTCTTTACGCTCAACATTACCTTCGTTTCGATGTATATTTACTTCATTTTGATGCTCCTTTTCTTGTTACGATAAACATTTCCTTCGTTTTGATGCATATTTACTTTATTTTGATGCTCATTTTCTCGTTACGATCAATATTTCATTCATTTCGATGCAGATTTCTTTTTTTTTATGATCGTTTTCTCGTTACGATCAATATTTCCTTCATTTCGATGCATATTTACTTCATTTTGATGCTCGTTTTCTCGTAATGATCAACATTACCTTGGTTTCGATGCATATTTACTTCATTTTGATGTTCCTTTTCTTGTTACGATCAAAATTTCATTCGTTTCGATGATCAATATTTCATTCGTTGCGATGCAGATTTCCTTCTTTTTATGCTCATTTTCTCATTACGATTAACATTTCCTTCGTTTCGATGCATATTTACTTCATTTTGATGCTCAATTTCTCTTTACGATCAATATTTCATTCTTTTCGATGCAGATTTCCTTATTTTTATGCTCGTTTTCTCGTTACTATCAATATTTCCTTCGTTTCGATGCATATTTACTTCATTTTGATGCTCCTTTTCTCATTACGATCAGCATTTTCTTCGTTTCTATGCATATTTACTTCATTTTGATTTTCGTTTTCTCGTTACGATCAATATTTACTCCGTTTCGATGCATATTTCCTTCATTTTGATGCTCATTTTCTCGTTTCGATCAACATTACCTTCGTTTCGATGCGTATTTACTTCATTTTGATGTTCCTTTTCTTGTTACGATCAACATTTCATTCATTTCGATTATCAACATTTCATTCGTTTCGATGTAGATTTTCTTATTTTTTATGCTCGTTTTCTAGTTACGATCAATATTTCCTTCGTTTCGATGTATATTTATTTCATTTTAATGCTCCTTTTCTCGTTACGATCAACATTTCATTCGTTTCGATGCAGATTTCCTTCTTTTTTATGCTCGTTTTCTCGTTACCATCAATATTTCCTTCGTTTGAATGCATATTTTCTTCGTTTTGATACTCATTTTCTCTTTACGGTCAACATTTCATTCGTTTCGATGCATATTTCCTTCATTTTAATGCTCATTTTCTCGTTACGATCAAAATTTCCTTTGTTTCGATGCACATTTCCTTCATTTTGATGATCCTTTTCTCGTTACGATCAACATTTGTATATTTCCTTCATTTTGATGCTCCTTTTCTCGTTATGATCAATATTTCCTTCGTTTTGATGAATATTTCATTCTTTTTAATGCTCATTTTCTCGTTACGATCAACATTTACTTCGTTTCGATGCATATTTCCTTCATTTTGATGCTCCTTTTCTCGTTACGATCAGCATTTGCTTCATTTCGATGTATATTTACTTCATTTTGATGCTCCTTTTCTCGTTACGATCAATATTTACTTCGTTTCGATGCATATTTCCTTCGTTTTGATTCTCATTTTCTCTTTATGCTCAACATTACCTTTGTTTCGATGCATATTTACTTCCTTTTGATGCTCCTTTTCTCGTTACCATCAACATTTCCTTCGTTTCGAAGCATATTTACTTCATTTTGATGCTCGTTTTCTCGTTACGATCAACCTTTCATTCGTTTCGATGTAGATTTCCTTTTTTATGCTTGTTTTCTCATTACGATCAATATTTTCTTCATTTCGATGCATATTTACTTTATTTTGATGCTCGTTTTCTCGTTACGATCAATATTTCCTTCGTTTCGATGCATATTTCTTTCGTTTTGATGCTCCTTTTCTCGTTACGAACAACATTACCTTCGTTTCGATGTATATTTACTTCATTTTGATGTTCCTTTTCTTGTTACGATCAAAATTTCATTCGTTTCAATGATCAACATTTCATTCATTTCGATGCAGATTTCGTTCTTTTTGATGCTCGTTTTCTTGTTACGATCAATATTTTCTTCATTTCGATGCATATTTACTTCATTTTGATGCTCCTTTTCTCGATACGATCAGCATTTCCTTCGTTTCTATGCATATTTATTTTATTTTGATGCTCGTTTTCTCATTACGATCAATATTTCTTTTGTTTTGATGCATATTTCCTTCATTTTGATGCTCCTTTTCTCGTTACGATCAACATTACCCTCGTTTCGATGCATATTTACTTCATTTTGATGTTCCTTTTCTTGTTACGATCAACATTTCATTCATTTCGATTATCAACATTTCATTCGTTTCGATGTAGATTTCCTTCATTTTAATGCTCATTTTCTCGATACGATCAACATTTCCTTCGTTTCGATGCATATTTACTTCATTTTGATGCTCGTTTTCTCTTTACGATCAATATTTCATTTGTTTCGATGCAGATTTCCTTCTTTTTTATGCTCGTTTTCTCGTTATGATCAATATTTCCTTTGTTTCGATGAATATTTACTTCATTTTGATGCTCATTTTCTCGTTACGATCAGCATTTCCTTCGTTTCTATGCATATTTACTTCATTTTGATTCTCGTTTTCTCGTTACGATCAATATTTCCTCCATTTCGATGCATATTTCCTTTATTTTGATGCTCCTTTTCTCGTTACGATCAACATTACCTTCGTTTCGATGCATATTTACTTTATTTTGATGTTCCTTTTCTTGTTACGATCAATATTTCATTCGTTTCGATTATCAACATTTCATTCATTTCGATGCAGATTTTCTTCTTTTTTATGCTCGTTTTCTCGTTACGATCAATATTTTCTTCGTTTCGATGCATATTTACTTCATTTTGATGCTCCTTTTCTCGTTACGATCAACATTTCATTCGTTTCGATGCAGATTTCCTTCTTTTTGATGCTCGTTTTCTCGTTACCATCAATATTTCCTTCGTTTCGATGCATATTTCTTTCGTTTTGATACTCATTTTCTCTTTACGATCAAGATTTCATTCGTTTTGATGCATATTTCCTTCATTTTATTGCTCATTTTCTCGTTACGATCAAAATTTCCTTCGTTTCGATGCATATTTCCTTCATTTTGATGATCCTTTTCTCGTTACGATCAACATTTGTATGTTTCCTTCATTTTGATGCTCCTTTTCTCGTTATGATAAATATTTCCTTCGTTTCGATGAATATTTCATTCTTTTTAATGCTCATTTTCTCGTTACGATCAGCATTTCCTTCGTTTCGATGCATATTTCCTTCATTTTGATGCTCCTTTTCTCGTTACGATCAACATTTCTTTCGTTTCGATGCATATTTACTTCATTTTGATGCTCCTTTTCTCGTTATGATCAACATTTCCTTCGTTTCAATGCATATTTCCTTCGTTTTGATTCTCATTTTCTCTTTACGCTCAACATTACCTTCGTTTCGAGGCATATTTACTTCATTTTGATTCTCTTTTTCTCATTACAATAAATATTTCCTTCGTTTCGATGCATATTTCCTTCGTTTTGATTCTCATTTTCTCTTTACGCTCAACATTACCTTCGTTTCGATGCATATTTACTTCATTTTGATGCTCGTTTTCTCGTTACGATCAATATTTCCTTCGTTTCGATGCAGATTTCCTTATTTTTTATGCTCGTTTTCTCGTTACGATCAATATTTCCTTCATTTCAATGCATATTTACTTCATTTTGATGCTCGTTTTCTCGTTATGATCAATATTTCCTTCGTTTCGATGCATATTTCCTTCATTTTGATGCTCCTTTTCTCGTTACGATCAACATTACCTTCATTTCGGTGCATATTTTACTTCATTTTGATGTTCCTTTTCTTGTTACGATCAACATTTCATTCGTTTTGATTATCAACATTTCATTCATTTCGATGCAGATTTCCTTCTTTTTGATGTTCCTTTTCTTGTTACGATCAACATTTCATTTGTTTCGATGCAAATTTCCTTCTTTTTTTGCTCGTTTTCTCGTTACGATCAATATTTCCTTCGTTTTGATGCATATTTCCTTCATTTTGATGCTCCTTTTCTCGTTACTATCAACATTTCCTTCGTTTCGATGCATATTTACTTCATTTTGATACTCGTTTTCTCTTTACGATCAACATTTCATTCGTTTCGATGCAGATTTCCTTCTTTTCTATGCTCGGTTTCTCGTTACGATCAATATTTCCTTCTTTTCGATGCATATTTACTTCATTTTGATGCTCCTTTTCTCGTTACGATCAACATTACTTTCGTTTTGATGCATATTTACTTCATTTTGATTCTCGTTTTCTCGTTACGATCAATATTTCCTCCATTTCAATGCATATTTCCTTCATTTTGATGCTCCTTTTCTCATTACAATAAATATTTCCTTCGTTTCGATGCATATTTCCTTCGTTTTGATTCTCATTTTCTCTTTACGCTCAACATTACCTTCGTTTCGATGCATATTTACTTCATTTTGATGCTCCTTTTCTCGTTACGATCAACATTACCTTCGTTTTGATGCATATTTACTTCATTTTGATTCTCGTTTTCTCGTTACGATCAATATTTCCTCCATTTCAATGCATATTTCCTTCATTTTGATGCTCCTTTTCTCATTACGATCAACATTACCTTCGTTTCAATACATATTTACTTCATTTTAATGTTCCTTTTCTAGTTACGATCAACATTTTATTCATTTCGATTATCAACATTTCATTCGTTTTGATGCAGATTTCCTTTTTTTTATGCTCGTTTTCTCGTTATGATCAATATTTCCTTCGTTTCGATGCATATTTACTTCATTTTGATGCTCCTTTTCTTGTTACGATCAACATTTCATTCGTTTCGATGTAGATTTCCTTCTTTTTGATGCTCGTTTTCTCGTTACCATCAATATTCCTTCATTTCGATGCATATTTCCTTCATTTTGATACTCATTTTCTCTTTACGATCAAGATTTCACTCTTTTCGATGCATATTTCCTTCATTTTAATGCTCATTTTCTCGTTATGATCAAAATTTCCTTCGTTTCGATGCATATTTCCTTCATTTTGATGATCCTTTTCTCGTTACGATCAACATTAGTATGTTTCCTTCATTTTGATGCTCCTTTTCTCGTTATGATAAATATTTCCTTCGTTTCGATGAATATTTCATTCTTTTTAATGCTCATTTTCTCGTTATGATCAATATTTCCTTCGTTTCGATGCATATTTCCTTCATTTTGATGCTCCTTTTCTCGTTACAATCAGCATTTCCTTCGTTTTCGATGCATATTTACTTCATTTTGATGCTCCTTTTCCCGTTACGATCAACATTTTCTTTGTTTCAATGCATATTTCCTTCGTTTTGATTCTCATTTTCTCTTTACGCTCAACATTACCTTCGTTTTGATGCATATTCACCTCATTTTGATGCTCCTTTTCTCGTTACGATCAACATTTTCTTCATTTCGATGCATATTTCCTTCGTTTTGATTCTCATTTTCTCTTTACGCTCAACATTACCTTTGTTTCGATGCATATTTACTTCATTTTGATGCTCGTTTTCTCGTTACGATCAACATTTCCTTCATTTCGATGCAGATTTCCTTCATTTTGATGTTCATTTTCTTGTTACGATCAATATTTCATTCGTTTCGATTATTAATATTTCATTCGTTTCGATGCAGATTTCCTTCTTTTTTATGCTCGTTTTCTCATTACGATCAATATTTCCTTCGTTTCGATGCATATTTACTTCATTTTAATGCTCCTTTTCTCGTTATGATCAGCATTTCCTTCGTTTCTATGCATATTTACTTCATTTTGATTCTCGTTTTCTCGTTACAATCAATATTTCCTCCGTTTCTGTGCATATTTCCTTCATTTTGATGCTCCTTTTCTCGTTACGATCAATATTACCTTCGTTTCGATGCATATTTACTTCATTTTGATGTTCCTTTTCTAGTTACGATCAACATTTCATTCGTTTCGATTATCAACATTTCATTCGTTTCGATGCAGATTTCCTTCTTTTTTATGCTCGTTTTCTCGTTACGATTAATATTTCATTCGTTTTGATGCATATGTACTTCATTTTGATGCTCCTTTTCTCGTTATGATCAATATTTCCTTCGTTTCGATGAATATTTCATTATTTTTAATGCTCATTTTCTCGTTACGATGAATATTTCCTTCGTTTCGATGCATATTTCCTTATTTTTTATGCTCATTTTCTCGTTATGATCAGCATTTCCTACGTTTCGATGCATATTTACTTCATTTTGATGCTCCTTTTCTTGTTACGATCAATATTTCCTTCGTTTCGATGCATATTTCCTCCGTTTTGATTCTCATTTTCTCTTTACGCTCAACATTACCTTCGTTTCGATGTATATTTACTTCATTTTGATGCTCCTTTTCTTGTTACGATAAACATTTTCTTCGTTTTGATGCATATTTACTTTATTTTGATGCTCATTTTCTCGTTACGATCAATATTTCATTCATTTCGATTCAGATTTCTTTTTTTTTATGATCGTTTTCTCGTTACGATCAATATTTCCTTCATTTCGATGCATATTTACTTCATTTTGATGCTCGTTTTCTCGTAATGATCAACATTACCTTGGTTTCGATGCATATTTACTTCATTTTGATGTTCCTTTTCTTGTTACGATCAAAATTTTATTCGTTTCGATGATCAATATTTCATTCGTTTCGATGCAGATTTCCTTCTTTTTATGCTCATTTTCTCATTACGATCAATATTTCCTTCGTTTTGATGCATATTTCCTTCGTTCTGATGCTCTTTTTCTCGTTACGATTAACATTTCCTTCGTTTCGATGCATATTTACTTCATTTTGATGCTCAATTTCTCTTTACGATCAATATTTCATTCTTTTCGATGCAGATTTCCTTCTTTTTATGCTAGTTTTCTCGTTACTATCAATATTTCCTTCGTTTCGATGCATATTTACTTCATTTTGATGCTCCTTTTCTCATTACGATCAGCATTTTCTTCGTTTCTATGCATATTTACTTCATTTTGATTTTCGTTTTCTCGTTACGATCAATATTTCCTCCGTTTCGATGCATATTTCCTTCATTTTGATGCTCATTTTCTCGTTTCGATCAACATTACCTTCGTTTCGATGCGTATTTACTTCATTTTGATGTTCCTTTTCTTGTTACGATCAACATTTCATTCATTTCGATTATCAACATTTCATTCGTTTCGATGTAGATTTTCTTATTTTTTATGCTCGTTTTCTAGTTACGATCAATATTTCCTTCGTTTCGATGTATATTTATTTCATTTTAATGCTCCTTTTCTCGTTACGATCAACATTTCATTCGTTTCGATGCAGATTTTCTTCTTTTTTATGCTCGTTTTCTCGTTACCATCAATATTTCCTTCGTTTGAATGCATATTTTCTTCGTTTTGATACTCATTTTCTCTTTACGGTCAACATTTCATTCGTTTCGATGCATATTTCCTTCATTTTAATGCTCATTTTCTCGTTACGATCAAAATTTCCTTTGTTTCGATGCACATTTCCTTCATTTTGATGATCCTTTTCTCGTTACGATCAACATTTGTATATTTCCTTCATTTTGATGCTCCTTTTCTCGTTATGATCAATATTTCCTTCGTTTTGATGAATATTTCATTCTTTTTAATGCTCATTTTCTCGTTACGATCAACATTTACTTCGTTTCGATGCATATTTCCTTCATTTTGATGCTCCTTTTCTCGTTACGATCAGCATTTGCTTCATTTCGATGTATATTTACTTCATTTTGATGCTCCTTTTCTCGTTACGATCAATATTTACTTCGTTTCGATGCATATTTCCTTCGTTTTGATTCTCATTTTCTCTTTATGCTCAACATTACCTTTGTTTCGATGCATATTTACTTCCTTTTGATGCTCCTTTTCTCGTTACCATCAACATTTCCTTCGTTTCGAGGCATATTTACTTCATTTTGATGCTCGTTTTCTCGTTACGATCAACCTTTCATTCGTTTCGATGTAGATTTCCTTTTTTATGCTTGTTTTCTCATTACGATCAATATTTTCTTCATTTCGATGCATATTTACTTTATTTTGATGCTCGTTTTCTCGTTACGATCAATATTTCCTTCGTTTCGATGCATATTTCTTTCGTTTTGATGCTCCTTTTCTCGTTACGAACAACATTACCTTCGTTTCGATGTATATTTACTTCATTTTGATGTTCCTTTTCTTGTTACGATCAAAATTTCATTCGTTTCAATGATCAACATTTCATTCATTTCGATGCAGATTTCGTTCTTTTTGATGCTCGTTTTCTTGTTACGATCAATATTTTCTTCATTTCGATGCATATTTCCTTCATTTTGATGCTCCTTTTCTCGTTACGATCAACATTACCCTCGTTTCGATGCATATTTACTTCATTTTGATGTTCCTTTTCTTGTTACGATCAACATTTCATTCATTTCGATTATCAACATTTCATTCGTTTCGATGTAGATTTCCTTCATTTTAATGCTCATTTTCTCGATACGATCAACATTTCCTTCGTTTCGATGCATATTTACTTCATTTTGATGCTCGTTTTCTCTTTACGATCAATATTTCATTTGTTTCGATGCAGATTTCCTTCTTTTTTATGCTCGTTTTCTCGTTACGATCAATATTTCCTTCGTTTCGATGAATATTTACTTCATTTTGATGCTCCTTTTCTCGTTACGATCAGCATTTCCTTCGTTTCTATGCATATTTACTTCATTTTGATTCTCGTTTTCTCGTTACGATCAATATTTCCTCCATTTCGATGCATATTTCCTTTATTTTGATGCTCCTTTTCTCGTTACGATCAACATTACCTTCGTTTCGATGCATATTTACTTTATTTTGATGTTCCTTTTCTTGTTACGATCAATATTTCATTCGTTTCGATTATCAACATTTCATTCATTTCGATGCAGATTTTCTTCTTTTTTATGCTCGTTTTCTCGTTACGATCAATATTTTCTTCGTTTCGATGCATATTTACTTCATTTTGATGCTCCTTTTCTCGTTACGATCAACATTTCATTCGTTTCGATGCAGATTTCCTTCTTTTTGATGCTCGTTTTCTCGTTACCATCAATATTTCCTTCGTTTCGATGCATATTTCTTTCGTTTTGATACTCATTTTCTCTTTACGATCAAGATTTCATTCGTTTTGATGCATATTTCCTTCATTTTATTGCTCATTTTCTCGTTACGATCAAAATTTCCTTCGTTTCGATGCATATTTCCTTCATTTTGATGATCCTTTTCTCGTTACGATCAACATTTGTATGTTTCCTTCATTTTGATGCTCCTTTTCTCGTTATGATAAATATTTCCTTCGTTTCGATGAATATTTCATTCTTTTTAATGCTCATTTTCTCGTTACGATCAGCATTTCCTTCGTTTCGATGCATATTTCCTTCATTTTGATGCTCCTTTTCTCGTTACGATCAACATTTCTTTCGTTTCGATGCATATTTACTTCATTTTGATGCTCCTTTTCTCGTTATGATCAACATTTCCTTCGTTTCAATGCATATTTCCTTCGTTTTGATTCTCATTTTCTCTTTACGCTCAACATTACCTTCGTTTCGAGGCATATTTACTTCATTTTGATTCTCTTTTTCTCATTACAATAAATATTTCCTTCGTTTCGATGCATATTTCCTTCGTTTTGATTCTCATTTTCTCTTTACGCTCAACATTACCTTCGTTTCGATGCATATTTACTTCATTTTGATGCTCGTTTTCTCGTTACGATCAATATTTCCTTCGTTTCGATGCAGATTTCCTTATTTTTTATGCTCGTTTTCTCGTTACGATCAATATTTCCTTCATTTCAATGCATATTTACTTCATTTTGATGCTCGTTTTCTCGTTATGATCAATATTTCCTTCGTTTCGATGCATATTTCCTTCATTTTGATGCTCCTTTTCTCGTTACGATCAACATTACCTTCATTTCGGTGCATATTTTACTTCATTTTGATGTTCCTTTTCTTGTTACGATCAACATTTCATTCGTTTTGATTATCAACATTTCATTCATTTCGATGCAGATTTCCTTCTTTTTGATGTTCCTTTTCTTGTTACGATCAACATTTCATTCGTTTCGATGCAAATTTCCTTCTTTTTTTGCTCGTTTTCTCGTTACGATCAATATTTCCTTCGTTTTGATGCATATTTCCTTCATTTTGATGCTCCTTTTCTCGTTACTATCAACATTTCCTTCGTTTCGATGCATATTTACTTCATTTTGATACTCGTTTTCTCTTTACGATCAACATTTCATTCGTTTCGATGCAGATTTCCTTCTTTTTTATGCTCGGTTTCTCGTTACGATCAATATTTCCTTCGTTTCGATGCATATTTACTTCATTTTGATGCTCCTTTTCTCGTTACGATCAACATTACCTTCGTTTTGATGCATATTTACTTCATTTTGATTCTCGTTTTCTCGTTACGATCAATATTTCCTCCATTTCAATGCATATTTCCTTCATTTTGATGCTCCTTTTCTCATTACGATCAACATTACCTTCGTTTCAATACATATTTACTTCATTTTAATGTTCCTTTTCTAGTTACGATCAACATTATATTCATTTCGATTATCAACATTTCATTCGTTTTGATGCAGATTTCCTTTTTTTTATGCTCGTTTTCTCGTTATGATCAATATTTCCTTCGTTTCGATGCATATTTACTTCATTTTGATGCTCCTTTTCTTGTTACGATCAACATTTCATTCGTTTCGATGTAGATTTCCTTCTTTTTGATGCTCGTTTTCTCGTTACCATCAATATTCCTTCATTTCGATGCATATTTCCTTCATTTTGATACTCATTTTCTCTTTACGATCAAGATTTCATTCTTTTCGATGCATATTTCCTTCATTTTAATGCTCATTTTCTCGTTACGATCAAAATTTCCTTCGTTTCGATGCATATTTCCTTCATTTTGATGATCCTTTTCTCGTTACGATCAACATTAGTATGTTTCCTTCATTTTGATGCTCCTTTTCTCGTTATGATAAATATTTCCTTCGTTTCGATGAATATTTCATTCTTTTTAATGCTCATTTTCTCGTTATGATCAACATTTCCTTCGTTTCGATGCATATTTCCTTCATTTTGATGCTCCTTTTCTCGTTACGATCAGCATTTCCTTCGTTTTCGATGCATATTTACTTCATTTTGATGCTCCTTTTCCCGTTACGATCAACATTTTCTTTGTTTCAATGCATATTTCCTTCGTTTTGATTCTCATTTTCTCTTTACGCTCAACATTACCTTCGTTTTGATGCATATTCACCTCATTTTGATGCTCCTTTTCTCGTTACGATCAACATTTTCTTCGTTTCGATGCATATTTCCTTCGTTTTGATTCTCATTTTCTCTTTACGCTCAACATTACCTTTGTTTCGATGCATATTTACTTCATTTTGATGCTCGTTTTCTCGTTACGATCAATATTTCCTTCGTTTCGATGCAGATTTCCTTCATTTTGATGTTCATTTTCTTGTTACGATCAATATTTCATTCGTTTTGATTATTAATATTTCATTCGTTTCGATGCAGATTTCCTTCTTTTTTATGCTCGTTTTCTCATTACGATCAATATTTCCTTCATTTCGATGCACATTTACTTCATTTTAATGCTCCTTTTCTCGTTATGATCAGCATTTCCTTCGTTTCTATGCATATTTACTTCATTTTGATTCTCGTTTTCTCGTTACAATCAATATTTCCTCCGTTTCGGTGCATATTTCCTTCATTTTGATGCTCCTTTTCTCGTTACGATCAATATTACCTTCGTTTCGATGCATATTTACTTCATTTTGATGTTCCTTTTCTAGTTACGATCAACATTTCATTCGTTTCGATTATCAACATTTCATTCGTTTCGATGCAGATTTCCTTCTTTTTTATGCTCGTTTTCTCGTTACGATTAATATTTCATTCGTTTTGAAGCATATGTACTTCATTTTGATGCTCCTTTTCTCATTATGATCAATATTTCCTTCGTTTCGATGAATATTTCATTATTTTTAATGCTCATTTTCTCGTTACGATGAATATTTCCTTCGTTTCGATGCATATTTCCTTCATTTTGATGCTCATTTTCTCGTTATGATCAGCATTTCCTACGTTTCGATGCATATTTACTTCATTTTGATGCTCCTTTTCTTGTTACGATCAATATTTCCTTCGTTTCGATGCATATTTGCTCCGTTTTGATTCTCATTTTCTCTTTACGCTCAACATTACCTTCGTTTCGATGTATATTTACTTCATTTTGATGCTCCTTTTCTTGTTACGATAAACATTTCCTTCGTTTTGATGCATATTTACTTTATTTTGATGCTCATTTTCTCGTTACGATCAATATTTCATTCATTTCGATGCAGATTTCTTTTTTTTTTATGATCGTTTTCTCGTTACGATTAATATTTCCTTCATTTCGATGCATATTTACTTCATTTTGATGCTCGTTTTCTCGTAATGATCAACATTACCTTGGTTTCGATGCATATTTACTTCATTTTGATGTTCCTTTTCTTGTTACGATCAAAATTTCATTCGTTTCGATGATCAATATTTCATTCGTTTCGATGCAGATTTCCTTCTTTTTATGCTCATTTTCTCATTACGATCAATATTTCCTTCGTTTTGATGCATATTTCCTTCGTTTTGATGCTCTTTTTCTCGTTACGATTAACATTTCCTTATTTTCGATGCATATTTACTTCATTTTGATGCTCAATTTCTCTTTACGATCAATATTTCATTCTTTTCGATGCAGATTTCCTTCTTTTTATGCTCGTTTTCTCGTTACTATCAATATTTCCTTCGTTTCGATGCATATTTACTTCATTTTGATGCTCCTTTTCTCATTACGATCAGCATTTTCTTCGTTTCTATGCATATTTACTTCATTTTGATTTTCGTTTTCTCGTTACGATCAATATTTCCTCCGTTTCGATGCATATTTCCTTCATTTTGATGCTCATTTTCTCGTTTCGATCAACATTACCTTCGTTTCGATGCGTATTTACTTCATTTTGATGTTCCTTTTCTTGTTACGATCAACATTTCATTCATTTCGATTATCAACATTTCATTCGTTTCGATGTAGATTTTCTTATTTTTTATGCTCGTTTTCTAGTTACGATCAATATTTCCTTCGTTTCGATGTATATTTATTTCATTTTAATGCTCCTTTTCTCGTTACGATCAACATTTCATTCGTTTCGATGCAGATTTTCTTCTTTTTTATGCTCGTTTTCTCGTTACCATCAATATTTCCTTCGTTTGAATGCATATTTTCTTCGTTTTGATACTCATTTTCTCTTTATGGTCAACATTTCATTCGTTTCGATGCATATTTCCTTCATTTTAATGCTCATTTTCTCGTTACGATCAAAATTTCCTTTGTTTCGATGCACATTTCCTTCATTTTGATGATCCTTTTCTCGTTACGATCAACATTTGTATATTTCCTTCATTTTGATGCTCCTTTTCTCGTTATGATCAATATTTCCTTCGTTTTGATGAATATTTCATTCTTTTTAATGCTCATTTTCTCGTTACGATCAACATTTACTTCGTTTCGATGCATATTTCCTTCATTTTGATGCTCCTTTTCTCGTTACGATCAGCATTTGCTTCATTTCGATGTATATTTACTTCATTTTGATGCTCCTTTTCTCGTTACGATCAATATTTACTTCGTTTCGATGCATATTTCCTTCGTTTTGATTCTCATTTTCTCTTTATGCTCAACATTACCTTTGTTTCGATGCATATTTACTTCCTTTTGATGCTCCTTTTCTCGTTACCATCAACATTTCCTTCGTTTCGAGGCATATTTACTTCATTTTGATGCTCGTTTTCTCGTTACGATCAACCTTTCATTCGTTTCGATGTAGATTTCCTTTTTTATGCTTGTTTTCTCATTACGATCAATATTTTCTTCATTTCGATGCATATTTACTTTATTTTGATGCTCGTTTTCTCGTTACGATCAATATTTCCTTCGTTTCGATGCATATTTCTTTCGTTTTGATGCTCCTTTTCTCGTTACGAACAACATTACCTTCGTTTCGATGTATATTTACTTCATTTTGATGTTCCTTTTCTTGTTACGATCAAAATTTCATTCGTTTCAATGATCAACATTTCATTCATTTCGATGCAGATTTCGTTCTTTTTGATGCTCGTTTTCTTGTTACGATCAATATTTTCTTCATTTCGATGCATATTTCCTTCATTTTGATGCTCCTTTTCTCGTTACGATCAACATTACCCTCGTTTCGATGCATATTTACTTCATTTTGATGTTCCTTTTCTTGTTACGATCAACATTTCATTCATTTCGATTATCAACATTTCATTCGTTTCGATGTAGATTTCCTTCATTTTAATGCTCATTTTCTCGATACGATCAACATTTCCTTCGTTTCGATGCATATTTACTTCATTTTGATGCTCGTTTTCTCTTTACGATCAATATTTCATTTGTTTCGATGCAGATTTCCTTCTTTTTTATGCTCGTTTTCTCGTTACGATCAATATTTCCTTCGTTTCGATGAATATTTACTTCATTTTGATGCTCCTTTTCTCGTTACGATCAGCATTTCCTTCGTTTCTATGCATATTTACTTCATTTTGATTCTCGTTTTCTCGTTACGATCAATATTTCCTCCGTTTCGATGCATATTTCCTTTATTTTGATGCTCCTTTTCTCGTTACGATCAACATTACCTTCGTTTCGATGCATATTTACTTTATTTTGATGTTCCTTTTCTTGTTACGATCAATATTTCATTCGTTTCGATTATCAACATTTCATTCATTTCGATGCAGATTTTCTTCTTTTTTATGCTCGTTTTCTCGTTACGATCAATATTTTCTTCGTTTAGATGCATATTTACTTCATTTTGATGCTCCTTTTCTCGTTACGATCAACATTTCATTCGTTTCGATGCAGATTTCCTTCTTTTTGATGCTCGTTTTCTCGTTACCATCAATATTTCCTTCGTTTCGATGCATATTTCTTTCGTTTTGATACTCATTTTCTCTTTACGATCAAGATTTCATTCGTTTTGATGCATATTTCCTTCATTTTATTGCTCATTTTCTCGTTACGATCAAAATTTCCTTCGTTTCGATGCATATTTCCTTCATTTTGATGATCCTTTTCTCGTTACGATCAACATTTGTATGTTTCCTTCATTTTGATGCTCCTTTTCTCGTTATGATAAATATTTCCTTCGTTTCGATGAATATTTCATTCTTTTTAATGCTCATTTTCTCGTTACGATCAGCATTTCCTTCGTTTCGATGCATATTTCCTTCATTTTGATGCTCCTTTTCTCGTTACGATCAACATTTCTTTCGTTTCGATGCATATTTACTTCATTTTGATGCTCCTTTTCTCGTTATGATCAACATTTCCTTCGTTTCAATGCATATTTCCTTCGTTTTGATTCTCATTTTCTCTTTACGCTCAACATTACCTTCGTTTCGAGGCATATTTACTTCATTTTGATTCTCTTTTTCTCATTACAATAAATATTTCCCTCGTTTCGATGCATATTTCCTTCGTTTTGATTCTCATTTTCTCTTTACGCTCAACATTACCTTCGTTTCGATGCATATTTACTTCATTTTGATGCTCGTTTTCTCGTTACGATCAATATTTCCTTCGTTTCGATGCAGATTTCCTTATTTTTTATGCTCGTTTTCTCGTTACGATCAATATTTCCTTCATTTCAATGCATATTTACTTCATTTTGATGCTCGTTTTCTCGTTATGATCAATATTTCCTTCGTTTCGATGCATATTTCCTTCATTTTGATGCTCCTTTTCTCGTTACGATCAACATTACCTTCATTTCGGTGCATATTTTACTTCATTTTGATGTTCCTTTTCTTGTTACGATCAACATTTCATTCGTTTTGATTATCAACATTTCATTCATTTCGATGCAGATTTCCTTCTTTTTGATGTTCCTTTTCTTGTTACGATCAACATTTCATTCGTTTCGATGCAAATTTCCTTCTTTTTTTGCTCGTTTTCTCGTTACGATCAATATTTCCTTCGTTTTGATGCATATTTCCTTCATTTTGATGCTCCTTTTCTCGTTACTATCAACATTTCCTTCGTCTCGATGCATATTTACTTCATTTTGATACTCGTTTTCTCTTTACGATTAACATTTCATTCGTTTCGATGCAGATTTCCTTCTTTTTTATGCTCGGTTTCTCGTTACGATCAATATTTCCTTCGTTTCGATGCATATTTACTTCATTTTGATGCTCCTTTTCTCGTTACGATCAACATTACCTTCGTTTTGATGCATATTTACTTCATTTTGATTCTCGTTTTCTCGTTACGATCAATATTTCCTCCATTTCAATGCATATTTCCTTCATTTTGATGCTCCTTTTCTCATTACGATCAACATTACCTTCGTTTCAATACATATTTACTTCATTTTAATGTTCCTTTTCTAGTTACGATCAACATTTTATTCATTTCGATTATCAACATTTCATTCGTTTTGATGCAGATTTCCTTTTTTTTATGCTCGTTTTTTCGTTATGATCAATATTTCCTTCGTTTCGATGCATATTTACTTCATTTTGATGCTCCTTTTCTTGTTACGATCAACATTTCATTCGTTTCGATGTAGATTTCCTTCTTTTTGATGCTCGTTTTCTCGTTACCATCAATATTCCTTCATTTCGATGCATATTTCCTTCATTTTGATACTCATTTTCTCTTTACGATCAAGATTTCATTCTTTTCGATGCATATTTCCTTCATTTTAATGCTCATTTTCTCGTTACGATCAAAATTTCCTTCGTTTCGATGCATATTTCCTTCATTTTGATGATCCTTTTCTCGTTACGATCAACATTAGTATGTTTCCTTCATTTTGATGCTCCTTTTCTCGTTATGATAAATATTTCCTTCGTTTCGATGAATATTTCATTCTTTTTAATGCTCATTTTCTCGTTATGATCAACATTTCCTTCGTTTCGATGCATATTTCCTTCATTTTGATGCTCCTTTTCTCGTTACGATCAGCATTTCCTTCGTTTTCGATGCATATTTACTTCATTTTGATGCTCCTTTTCCCGTTACGATCAACATTTTCTTTGTTTCAATGCATATTTCCTTCGTTTTGATTCTCATTTTCTCTTTACACTCAACATTACCTTCGTTTTGATGCATATTCACCTCATTTTGATGCTCCTTTTCTCGTTACGATCAACATTTTCTTCGTTTCGATGCATATTTCCTTCGTTTTGATTCTCATTTTCTCTTTACGCTCAACATTACCTTTGTTTCGATGCATATTTACTTCATTTTGATGCTCGTTTTCTCGTTACGATCAACATTTCCTTCGTTTCGATGCAGATTTCCTTCATTTTGATGTTCATTTTCTTGTTACGATCAATATTTCATTCGTTTCGATTATTAATATTTCATTCGTTTCGATGCAGATTTCCTTCTTTTTTATGCTCGTTTTCTCATTAGGATCAATATTTCCTTCATTTCGATGCATATTTACTTCATTTTAATGCTCCTTTTCTCGTTATGATCAGCATTTCCTTCGTTTCTATGCATATTTACTTCATTTTGATTCTCGTTTTCTCGTTACAATCAATATTTCCTCCGTTTCGGTGCATATTTCCTTCATTTTGATGCTCCTTTTCTCGTTACGATCAATATTACCTTCGTTTCGATGCATATTTACTTCATTTTGATGTTCCTTTTCTAGTTACGATCAACATTTCATTCATTTCGATTATCAACATTTCATTCGTTTCGATGCAGATTTCCTTCTTTTTTATGCTCGTTTTCTCGTTACGATTAATATTTCATTCGTTTTGATGCATATGTACTTCATTTTGATGCTCCTTTTCTCGTTATGATCAATATTTCCTTCGTTTCGATGAATATTTCATTATTTTTAATGCTCATTTTCTCGTTACGATGAATATTTCCTTCGTTTCGATGCATATTTCCTTCATTTTGATGCTCATTTTCTCGTTATGATCAGCATTTCCTACGTTTCGATGCATATTTACTTCATTTTGATGCTCCTTTTCTTGTTACGATCAATATTTCCTTCGTTTCGATGCATATTTGCTCCGTTTTGATTCTCATTTTCTCTTTACGCTCAACATTACCTTCGTTTCGATGTATATTTACTTCATTTTGATGCTCCTTTTCTTGTTACGATAAACATTTCCTTCGTTTTGATGCATATTTACTTTATTTTGATGCTCATTTTCTCGTTACGATCAATATTTCATTCATTTCGATGCAGATTTCTTTTTTTTTATGATCGTTTTCTCGTTACGATCAATATTTCCTTCATTTCGATGCATATTTACTTCATTTTGATGCTCGTTTTCTCGTAATGATCAACATTACCTTGGTTTCGATGCATATTTACTTCATTTTGATGTTCCTTTTCTTGTTACGATCAAAATTTCATTCGTTTCGATGATCAATATTTCATTCGTTTCGATGCAGATTTCCTTCTTTTTATGCTCATTTTCTCATTACGATCAATATTTCCTTCGTTTTGATGCATATTTCCTTCGTTTTGATGCTCTTTTTCTCGTTACGATTAACATTTCCTTCGTTTCGATGCATATTTACTTCATTTTGATGCTCAATTTCTCTTTACGATCAATATTTCATTCTTTTCGATGCAGATTTCCTTCTTTTTATGCTCGTTTTCTCGTTACTATCAATATTTCCTTCGTTTCGATGCATATTTACTTCATTTTGATGCTCCTTTTCTCATTACGATCAGCATTTTCTTCGTTTCTATGCATATTTACTACATTTTGATTTTCGTTTTCTCGTTACGATCAATATTTCCTCCGTTTCGATGCATATTTCCTTCATTTTGATGCTCATTTTCTCGTTTCGATCAACATTACCTTCGTTTCGATGCGTATTTACTTCATTTTGATGTTCCTTTTCTTGTTACGATCAACATTTCATTCATTTCGATTATCAACATTTCATTCGTTTCGATGTAGATTTTCTTATTTTTTATGCTCGTTTTCTAGTTACGATCAATATTTCCTTCGTTTCGATGTATATTTATTTCATTTTAATGCTCCTTTTCTCGTTACGATCAACATTTCATTCGTTTCGATGCAGATTTTCTTCTTTTTTATGCTCGTTTTCTCGTTACCATCAATATTTCCTTCGTTTGAATGCATATTTTCTTCGTTTTGATACTCATTTTCTCTTTATGGTCAACATTTCATTCGTTTCGATGCATATTTCCTTCATTTTAATGCTCATTTTCTCGTTACGATCAAAATTTCCTTTGTTTCGATGCACATTTCCTTCATTTTGATGATCCTTTTCTCGTTACGATCAACATTTGTATATTTCCTTCATTTTGATGCTCCTTTTCTCGTTATGATCAATATTTCCTTCGTTTTGATGAATATTTCATTCTTTTTAATGCTCATTTTCTCGTTACGATCAACATTTACTTCGTTTCGATGCATATTTCCTTCATTTTGATGCTCCTTTTCTCGTTACGATCATCATTTGCTTCATTTCGATGTATATTTACTTCATTTTGATGCTCCTTTTCTCGTTACGATCAATATTTACTTCGTTTCGATGCATATTTCCTTCGTTTTGATTCTCATTTTCTCTTTATGCTCAACATTACCTTTGTTTCGATGCATATTTACTTCCTTTTGATGCTCCTTTTCTCGTTACCATCAACATTTCCTTCGTTTCGAGGCATATTTACTTCATTTTGATGCTCGTTTTCTCGTTACGATCAACCTTTCATTCGTTTCGATGTAGATTTCCTTTTTTATGCTTGTTTTCTCATTACGATCAATATTTTCTTCATTTCGATGCATATTTACTTTATTTTGATGCTCGTTTTCTCGTTACGATCAATATTTTCTTCGTTTCGATGCATATTTCTTTCGTTTTGATGCTCCTTTTCTCGTTACGAACAACATTACCTTCGTTTCGATGTATATTTACTTCATTTTGATGTTCCTTTTCTTGTTACGATCAAAATTTCATTCGTTTCAATGATCAACATTTCATTCATTTCGATGCAGATTTCGTTCTTTTTTATGCTCGTTTTCTTGTTACGATCAATATTTTCTTCATTTCGATGCATATTTACTTCATTTTGATGCTCCTTTTCTCGATACGATCAGCATTTCCTTCGTTTCTATGCATATTTACTTTATTTTGATGCTCGTTTTCTCGTTACGATCAATATTCCTTTTGTTTTGATGCATATTTCCTTCATTTTGATGCTCCTTTTCTCGTTACGATCAACATTACCCTCGTTTCGATGCATATTTACTTCATTTTGATGTTCCTTTTCTTTTTACGATCAACATTTCATTCATTTCGATTATCAACATTTCATTCGTTTCGATGTAGATTTCCTTCATTTTAATGCTCATTTTCTCGATACGATCAACATTTCCTTCGTTTCGATGCATATTTACTTCATTTTGATGCTCGTTTTCTCTTTACGATCAATATTTCATTTGTTTCGATGCAGATTTCCTTCTTTTTTATGCTCGTTTTCTCGTTACGATCAATATTTCCTTCGTTTCGATGAATATTTACTTCATTTTGATGCTCCTTTTCTCGTTACGATCAGCATTTCCTTCGTTTCTATGCATATTTACTTCATTTTGATTCTCGTTTTCTCGTTACGATCAATATTTCCTCCGTTTCGATGCATATTTCCTTTATTTTGATGCTCCTTTTCTCGTTACGATCAATATTACCTTCGTTTCGATGCATATTTACTTTATTTTGATGTTCCTTTTCTTGTTACGATCAATATTTCATTCGTTTCGATTATCAACATTTCATTCATTTCGATGCAGATTTTCTTCTTTTTTATGCTCGTTTTCTCGTTACGATCAATATTTTCTTCGTTTCGATGCATATTTACTTCATTTTGATGCTCCTTTTCTCGTTACGATCAACATTTCATTCGTTTCGATGCAGATTTCCTTCTTTTTGATGCTCGTTTTCTCGTTACCATCAATATTTCCTTCGTTTCGATGCATATTTCTTTCGTTTTGATACTCATTTTCTCTTTACGATCAAGATTTCATTCGTTTTGATGCATATTTCCTTCATTTTATTGCTCATTTTCTCGTTACGATCAAAATTTCCTTCGTTTCGATGCATATTTCCTTCATTTTGATGATCCTTTTCTCGTTACGATCAACATTTGTATGTTTCCTTCATTTTGATGCTCCTTTTCTCGTTATGATAAATATTTCCTTCGTTTCGATGAATATTTCATTCTTTTTAATGCTCATTTTCTCGTTACGATCAGCATTTCCTTCGTTTCGATGCATATTTCCTTCATTTTGATGCTCCTTTTCTCGTTACGATCAACATTTCTTTCGTTTCGATGCATATTTACTTCATTTTGATGCTCCTTTTCTCGTTATGATCAACATTTCCTTCGTTTCAATGCATATTTCCTTCGTTTTGATTCTCATTTTCTCTTTACGCTCAACATTACCTTCGTTTCGAGGCATATTTACTTCATTTTGATTCTCTTTTTCTCATTACAATCAATATTTCCTTCGTTTCGATGCATATTTCCTTCGTTTTGATTCTCATTTTCTCTTTACGCTCAACATTACCTTCGTTTCGATGTATATTTACTTCATTTTGATGCTCGTTTTCTCGTTACGATCAACATTTCCTTCGTTTCGATGCAGATTTCCTTCTTTTTTATGCTCGTTTTCTCGTTACGATCAATATTTCCTTCATTTCGATGCATATTTACTTCATTTTGATGCTCGTTTTCTCGTTATGATCAATATTTCCTTCGTTTCGATGCATATTTCCTTCATTTTGATGCTCCTTTTCTCGTTACGATCAACATTACCTTCATTTCGGTGCATATTTACTTCATTTTGATGTTCCTTTTCTTGTTACGATCAACATTTCATTCGTTTTGATTATCAACATTTCATTCGTTTCGATGCAGATTTCCTTCTTTTTGATGTTCCTTTTCTTGTTACGATCAACATTTCATTCGTTTCGATGCAGATTTCCTTCTTTTTTTGCTCGTTTTCTCGTTACGATCAATATTTCCTTCGTTTTGATGCATATTTCCTTCATTTTGATGCTCCTTTTCTCGCTACTATCAACATTTCCTTCGTTTCGATGCATATTTACTTCATTTTGATACTCGTTTTCTCTTTACGATCAACATTTCATTCGTTTCGATGCAGATTTCCTTCTTTTTTATGCTCGGTTTCTCGTTACGATCAATATTTCCTTCGTTTCGATGCATATTTACTTCATTTTGATGCTCCTTTTCTCGTTACGATCAACATTACCTTCGTTTTGATGCATATTTACTTCATTTTGAATCTCGTTTTCTCGTTACGATCAATATTTCCTCCATTTCAATGCATATTTCCTTCATTTTGATGCTCATTTTCTCATTACGATCAACATTACCTTCGTTTCAATACATATTTACTTCATTTTAATGTTCCTTTTCTAGTTACGATCAATATTTTATTCATTTCGATTATCAACATTTCATTCGTTTTGATGCAGATTTCCTTTTTTTTATGCTCGTTTTCTCGTTATGATCAATATTTCCTTCGTTTCGATGCATATTTACTTCATTTTGATGCTCCTTTTCTTGTTACGATCAACATTTCATTCGTTTCGATGCAGATTTCCTTTTTTTTATGCTCGTTTTTCTCGTTACTATCAATATTTCCTTCGTTTCGATGCATATTTCTTTCATTTTGAAACTCATTTTCTCTTTACGATCAGCATTTCATTCATTTCAATGCATATTTCCTTCATTTTAATGCTCATTTTCTCGTTACGATCAAAATTTCCTTCGTTTCGATGCATATTTCCTTTATTTTGATGATCCTTTTCTCGTTACAATCAAAATTTGTATGTTTCCTTCATTTTGATGCTCCTTTCCTCGTTATGATCAATATTTCCTTCGTTTCGATGAATATTTCATTCTTTTTAATGCTTATTTTCTTATTACGATCAACATTTCCTTCGTTTCGATGCATATTTCCTTCATTTTGATGCTTCTTTTCTCGTTAAGATCAGCATTTCTTTCGTTTCGATGCATATCTACTTCATTTTGATGCTCCATTTCTCGTTAAGATTAATATTTCCTTCGTTTCGATGCATATTTCCTTCGTTTTGATTCTCATTTTCTCTTTACGCTCAACATTACCTTTGTTTCGATGCATATTTACTTCATTTTGATGCTCCTTTTCTCGTTACGATCAATATTTCCTTCGTTTCGATGCATATTTACTTCATTTTGATGCTCGTTTTCTCGTTACGATCAACATTTCATTAGTTTTGATGCAGATTTCCTTTTTTTATGCTCGTTTTCTCGTTACGATCAATATTTCCTTCATTTCGATGCATATTTACTTTATTTTGATGCTCGTTTTCTTGTTACGATCAATATTTCCTTTGTTTCGATGCATATTTTCTTCATTTTGATGCTCCTTTTCTCGTTACGAACAACATTACCTTCGTTTCGATGCATATTTACTTCATTTTGATGTTCCTTTTATTGTTACGATCAAAATTTCATTCGTTTCGATGATCAATATTTTATTCATTTCGATGCAGATTTCATTCTTTTTGATGCTCTTTTTCTCATTACGATCAATATTTCCTTTGTTTCGATGCATATTTACTTCATTTTGATGCTCCTTTTCTCGATACGATCAGCATTTCCTTCGTTTCTATGCATATTTACTTCATTTTGATGCTCGTTTTCTCGTTACGATCAACATTTCATTCGTTTCGATGCATATTTCTTTCTTTTTTATGCTCGTTTTCTCATTACGATCAATATTTCCTTCGTTTCGATGCATATTTACTTCATTTTGATGCTCGTTTTCTCTTTACGATCAATATTTCATTCATTTTGATGCAGATTTCCTTCTTTTTTATGCTCGTTTTCTCGTTACGATCAATATTTCTTTCATTTCGATGCATATTTACTTCATTTTGATGCTCGTTTTCTCGTTATGATCAATATTTCCTTCGATTCGATGCATATTTCCTTTATTTTGATGCTCCTTTTCTCGTTATGATCAAGATTACCTTCGTTTCGATGCATATTTACTTTATTTTGATGTTTTTTTTCTTATTACGATCAACATTTCATTCGTTTCGATTATCAACATTTCATTCATTTCGATGCAGATTTCCTTCATTTTAATGCTCATTTTCTCGTTACGATCAACATTTCCTTCGTTTCGATGCATATTTACTTCATTTTGATGCACTTTTTCTCTTTACGATCAATATTTCATTCGTTTCGATGCAGATTTCCTTCTTTTTTATGCTCGTTTTCTCGTTACGATCAATATTTCCTTCGTTTTGATACATATTTACTTCATTTTGATGCTCCTTTTCTCGTTACGATCAGCATTTCCTTCGTTTCTTTGCATATTTACTTCATTTTGATTCTCGTTTTCTCGTTACGATCAATATTTCCTCCGTTTCGATGCATATTTCCTTCATTTTGATGCTCATTTTCTCGTAACGATCAACATTACCTTCGTTTCGATGCATATTTACTTCATTTTGATGTTCCTTTTCTTGTTACGATCAACGTTTCATTCGTTTCGATTATCAACATTTCATTCATTTCGATGCAGATTTCCTTCTTTTTTATGCTCGTTTTCTCATTACGATCAATATTTTCTTCGTTTCGATGCATATTTACTTCATTTTGATGCTCCTTTTCTTGTTACGATCAACATTTCATTCGTTTCGATGCAGATTTCCTTCTTTTTGATGCTCGTTTTCTCGTTACCATCAATATTTCCTTCATTTCGATGCATATTTCCTTCATTTTGATACTCATTTTCTCTTTACGATCAAGATTTCATTCTTTTCGATGCATATTTCCTTCATTTTAATGCTCATTTTCTCGTTACGATCAAAATTTCCTTCGTTTCGATGCATATTTCCTTCATTTTGATGATCATTTTCTCGTTACGATCAACATTAGTATGTTTCCTTCATTTTGATGCTCCTTTTCTCGTTATGATAAATATTTCCTTCGTTTCGATGAATATTTCATTCTTTTTAATGCTCATTTTCTCGTTATGATCAACATTTCCTTCGTTTCGATGCATATTTCCTTCGTTTTGATTCTCATTTTCTCTTTACGCTCAACATTACCTTCGTTTCGATGCTTATTTACTTCATTTTGATGCTCTTTTTCTCGTTACGATCAACATTTCCTTCGTTTCGATGCATATTTCCTTCGTTTTGATTTTCATTTTCTCTTTACGCTCAACATTACCTTTGTTTCGATGCATATTTACTTCATTTTGATGCTCGTTTTCTCGTTACGATCAACATTTCCTTCGTTTCGATGCAGATTTCCTTCATTTTGATGTTCATTTTCTTGTTACGATCAATATTTCGTTCGTTTCGATTATTAATATTTCATTTGTTTCGATGCAGATTTCCTTCTTTTTTATGCTCGTTTTCTCGTTACGAACAATATTTCCTTCGTTTCGATGCATATTTACTTCGTTTTAATGCTCCTTTTCTCGTTATGATCAGCATTTCCTTCGTTTCTATGCATATTTACTTTATTTTGATTCTCGTTTTCTCGTTACAATCAATATTTCCTCCGTTTCGATGCATATTTCTTTCATTTTGATGCTCCTTTTCTCGTTACGATCAATATTACCTTCGTTTCGATGCATATTTACTTCATTTTGATGTTCCTTTTCTAGTTACGATCAACATTTCATTCGTTTCGATTATCAACATTTCATTCGTTTCGATGCAGATTTCCTTCTTTTTTATGCTCGTTTTCTCGTTACGATTAATATTTCATTCATTTTGATGCATATGTACTTCATTTTGATGCTCATTTTCTCATTATGATCAATATTTCCTTCGTTTCGATGAATATTTCATTATTTTTAATGCTCATTTTCTCGTTACGATGAATATTTCCTTCGTTTCGATTCATATTTCCTTCATTTTGATGCTCCTTTTCTCGTTATGATCAGCATTTCCTACGTTTCGATGCATATTTACTTCATTTTGATGCTCCTTTTCTCGTTACGATCAACATTTCCTTCGTTTCGATGCATATTTCCTTCGTTTTGATTCTCATTTTCTCTTTACGCTCAACATTACCTTTGTTTCGATGTATATTTACTTCATTTTGATACTCCTTTTCTTGTTACGATAAACATTTCCTTCGTTTTGATGCATATTTACTTCATTTTGATGCTCGTTTTCTCGTTACGATCAATATTTCATTCGTTTCGATGCAGATTTCTTTTTTTTTTTTATGATCGTTTTCTCGTTACGATCAATATTTCCTTCGTTTCGATGCATATTTACTTCATTTTGATGCTCCTTTTCTCGATACGATCTGCATTTCCTTCGTTTCTATGCATATTTACTTCATTTTGATGCTCGTTTTCTCGTTACGATCAACATTTCATTCGTTTCGATGCATATTTCTTTCTTTTTTATGCTCGTTTTCTCATTACGATCAATATTTCCTTCGTTTCGATGCATATTTACTTTATTTTTATGCTCGTTTTCTCTTTACGATCAATATTTCATTCGTTTCGATGCAGATTTCCTTCTTTTTTATGCTCGTTTTCTCGTTACGATCAATATTTCTTTCATTTCGATGCATATTTACTTCATTTTGATGCTCGTTTTCTCATTATGATCAATATTTCCTTCGTTTCGATGCATATTTCCTTTATTTTGATGCTCCTTTTCTCGTTATGATCAACATTACCTTCGTTTTGATGCATATTTACTTTATTTTGATGTTTTTTTTCTTATTACGATCAACATTTCATTCGTTTCGATTATCAACATTTCATTCATTTCGATGCAGATTTCCTTCATTTTAATGCTCATTTTCTCATTACGATCAACATTTCCTTCGTTTCGATGCATATTTACTTCATTTTGATGCACGTTTTCTCTTTACCATCAATATTTCATTCGTTTCGATGCAGATTTCCTTCTTTTTTATGCTCGTTTTCTCGTTACGATCAATATTTCCTTCGTTTTGATACATATTTACTTTATTTTGATGCTCCTTTTCTCGTTACGATCAGCATTTCCTTCGTTTCTTTGCATATTTACTTCATTTTGATTCTCGTTTTCTCGTTACGATCAATATTTCCTTCGTTTCGATGCATATTTCCTTCATTTTGATGCTCCTTTTCTCGTTACGATCAACATTACCTTCGTTTCGATGCATATTTACTTCATTTTGATGTTCCTTTTCTTGTTACGATCAACGTTTCATTCGTTTCGATTATCAACATTTCATTCATTTCGATGCAGATTTCCTTCTTTTTTATGCTCGTTTTCTCATTACGATCAATATTTTCTTCGTTTCGATGCATATTTACTTCATTTTGATGCTCCTTTTCTTGTTACGATCAACATTTCATTCGTTTCGATGCAGATTTCCTTCTTTTTGATGCTCATTTTCTCGTTACCATCAATATTTCCTTCATTTCGATGCATATTTCCTTCATTTTGATACTCATTTTCTCTTTACGATCAAGATTTCATTCTTTTCGATGCATATTTCCTTCATTTTAATGCTCATTTTCTCGTTACGATCAAAATTTCCTTCGTTTCGATGCATATTTCCTTCATTTTGATGATCATTTTCTCGTTACGATCAACATTAGTATGTTTCCTTCATTTTGATGCTCCTTTTCTCGTTATGATAAATATTTCCTTCGTTTCGATGAATATTTCATTCTTTTTAATGCTCATTTTCTCATTATGATCAATATTTCCTTCGTTTCGATGCATATTTCCTTCGTTTTGATTCTCATTTTCTCTTTACGCTCAACATTACCTTCGTTTCGATGCTTATTTACTTCATTTTGATGCTCTTTTTCTCGTTACGATCAACATTTCCTTCGTTTCGATGCATATTTCCTTCGTTTTGATTCTCATTTTCTCTTTACGCTCAACATTACCTTTATTTCGATGCATATTTACTTCATTTTGATGCTCGTTTTCTCGTTACGATCAACATTTCCTTCGTTTCGATGCAGATTTCCTTCATTTTGATGTTCCTTTTCTTGTTACGATCAATATTTCATTCGTTTCGATTATTAATATTTCATTCATTTCGATGCAGATTTCCTTATTTTTTATGCTCGTTTTCTCGTTACGAACAATATTTCCTTCGTTTCGATGCATATTTACTTCATTTTAATGCTCCTTTTCTCGTTATGATTAGCATTTCCTTCGTTTCTATGCATATTTACTTCATTTTGATTCTCGTTTTCTCGTTACAATCAATATTTCCTCCGTTTCGATGCATATTTCCTTCATTTTGATGCTCCTTTTCTCGTTACGATCAATATTACCTTCGTTTCGATGCATATTTACTTCATTTTGATGTTCCTTTTCTAGTTACGATCAACATTTCATTCGTTTCGATTATCAACATTTCATTCGTTTCGATGCAGATTTTCTTCTTTTTTATGCTCGTTTTCTCGTTACGATTAATATTTCATTCGTTTTGATGCATATGTACTTAATTTTGATGCTCATTTTCTCATTATGATCAATATTTCCTTCGTTTCGATGAATATTTCATTATTTTTAATGCTCATTTTCTCGTTACGATGAATATTTCCTTCGTTTCGATGCATATTTCCTTCATTTTGATGCTCATTTTCTCGTTATGATCAGCATTTCCTACGTTTCGATGCATATTTACTTCATTTTGATGCTCATTTTCTCGTTACGATCAACATTTCCTTCGTTTCGATGCATATTTCCTTCGTTTTGATTCTCATTTTCTCTTTACGCTCAACATTACCTTTGTTTCGATGTATATTTACTTCATTTTGATACTTCTTTTCTTGTTACGATAAACATTTCCTTCGTTTTGATGCATATTTACTTCATTTTGATGCTCGTTTTCTCGTTACGATCAATATTTCATTCGTTTCGATGCAGATTTTTTTTTTTTTTATGATCGTTTTCTCGTTACGATCAATATTTCTTTCATTTCGATGCATATTTACTTCATTTTGATGCTCGTTTTCTCGTAATGATCAACATTACCTTGGTTTCGATGCATATTTACTTCATTTTGATGTTCCTTTTCTTGTTACGATCAAAATTTCATTCGTTTCGATGATCAATATTTCATTCGTTTCGATGCAGATTTCCTTCTTTTTATGCTCGTTTTTTCATTACGATCGATATTTCCTTCGTTTTGATGCATATTTCCTTCGTTTTGATGCTCCTTTTCTCGTTACGATTAACATTTCCTTCGTTTCGATGCATATTTACTTCATTTTGATGCTCATTTTCTCTTTACGATCAATATTTCATTCGTTTCGATGCATATTTCCTTCTTTTTATGCTCGTTTTCTCGTTACGATCAATATTTCCTTCGTTTCGATGCATATTTACTTCATTTTGATGCTCCTTTTCTCGTTACGATCAGAATTTTCTTCGTTTCTATGCATATTTACTTCATTTTGATTTTCGTTTTCTCGTTACGATCAATATTTCCTCCGTTTCGATGCATATTTCCTTCATTTTGTTGCTCATTTTCTCGTTTCGATCAACATTACCTTCGTTTCGATGCATATTTACTTCATTTTGATGTTCCTTTTCTTGTTACGATCAACATTTCATTCATTTCGATTATCAACATTTCATTCGTTTCGATGTAGATTTTCTTATTTTTTATGCTCGTTTTCTAGTTACGATCAATATTTCCTTCGTTTTGATGTATATTTATTTCATTTTAATGCTCATTTTCTCGTTACGATCAATATTTCATTCGTTTCGATGCAGATTTCCTTCTTTTTTATGCTCGTTTTCTCGTTACCATCAATATTTCCTTCGTTTGAATGCATATTTTCTTCGTTTTGATACTCATTTTCTCTTTACGGTCAACATTTCATTCGTTTCGATGCATATTTCCTTCATTTTAATGTTCATTTTCTCGTTACGATCAAAATTTCCTTTGTTTCGATGCATATTTCCTTCATTTTGATGATCCTTTTCTCGTTACGATCAACATTTGTATATTTCCTTCATTTTGATGCTCCTTTTCTCGTTATGATCAATATTTCCTTCGTTTTGATGAATATTTCATTCTTTTTAATGTTCATTTTCTCGTTATGATCAACATTTACTTCGTTTCGATGCATATTTCCTTCATTTTGATGCTCCTTTTCTCGTTACGATCAACATTTGCTTCATTTCGATGCATATTTACTTCATTTTGATGCTCCTTTTCTCGTTACGATCAATATTTACTTCGTTTCGATGCATATTTCCTTCATTTTGATTCTCATTTTCTCTTTATGCTCAACATTACCTTTGTTTTGATGCATATTTACTTCATTTTGATGCTCCTTTTCTCGTTACCATCAACATTTCCTTCGTTTCGAGGCATATTTACTTCATTTTGATGCTCGTTTTCTCGTTACGATCAACCTTTCATTCGTTTCGATGTAGATTTCCTTTTTTATGCTTGTTTTCTCATTACGATCAATATTTTCTTCATTTCGATGCATATTTACTTTATTTTGATGCTCGTTTTCTCGTTACGATCAATATTTCCTTCGTTTCGATGCATATTTCTTTCGTTTTGATGCTCCTTTTCTCGTTACGAACAACATTACCTTCGTTTCGATGTATATTTACTTCATTTTGATGTTCCTTTTCTTGTTACGATCAAAATTTTATTCGTTTCGATGATCAACATTTTATTCGTTTCGATGCAGATTTCATTCTTTTTGATGCTCGTTTTCTTGTTTCGATCTATATTTCCTTCGCTTCGATGCATATTTACTTCATTTTAATGCTCCTTTTCTCGATACGATCAGCATTTCCTTCGTTTCTATGCATATTTACTTTATTTTGATGCTCGTTTTCTCGTTACGATCAATATTTCCTTCGTTTTGATGCATATTTCCTTCATTTTGATGCTCCTTTTCTCGTTACGATCAACATTACCCTCGTTTCGATGCATATTTACTTCATTTTGATGTTCCTTTTCTTGTTACGATCAACATTTCATTCATTTCGATTATCAACATTTCATTCATTTCGATGTAGATTTCCTTTATTTTAATGCTCATTTTCTCGTTACGATCAACATTTCCTTCGTTTCGATGCATATTTACTTCATTTTGATGCTTGTTTTCTCTTTACGATCAACATTTCATTCGTTTTGATGTAGATTTCCTTCTTTTTTATGCTCGTTTTCTCGTTACGATCAATATTTCCTTCGTTTCGATGAATATTTACTTCATTTTGATGCTCCTTTTCTCGTTACGATCAGCATTTCCTTCGTTTCTATGCATATTTACTTCATTTTGATTCTCGTTTTCTCTTTACGATCAATATTTCCTCCATTTCGATGCATATTTCCTTCATTTTGATGCTCCTTTTCTCGTTACGATCAACATTACCTTCGTTTCGATGCATATTTACTTCATTTTGATGTTCCTTTTCTTGTTACGATCAACATTTCATTCGTTTCGATTATCAACATTTCATTATTTCGATGCAGATTTTCTTCTTTTTTATGCTCGTTTTCTCGTTACGATCAATATTTCCTTCGTTTCTATGCATATTTACTTCATTTTGATGCTCCTTTTCTCGTTACGATCAATATTTCATTCGTTTCGATGCAGATTTCCTTCTTTTTGATGCTCGTTTTCTCGTTACCATCAATATTTCCTTAGTTTCGATGCATATTTCCTTCGTTTTGATACTCATTTTCTCTTTACGATCAAGATTTCATTCGTTTTGATGCATATTTCCTTCATTTTAATGCTCATTTTCTCGTTAAGATCAAAATTTCCTTCGTTTCGATGCATATTTCCTTCATTTTGATGATCCTTTTCTCGTTACGATCAACATTTGTATGTTTCCTTCATTTTGATGCTCCTTTTCTCGTTATGATAAATATTTCCTTCGTTTCGATGAATATTTTATTCTTTTTAATGCTCATTTTCTCGTTACTATCAGCATTTCCTTCGTTTCGATGCATATTTCCTTCATTTTGATGCTCCTTTTCTCGTTACGATCAGCATTTCTTTCGTTTCGATGCATATTTACTTTATTTTGATGCTCCTTTTCTCGTTACGATCAATATTTCCTTCGTTTCAATGCATATTTCCTTCGTTTTGATTCTCATTTTCTCTTTACGCTCAACATTACCTTCGTTTCGAGGCATATTTACTTCATTTTGATGCTCTTTTTCTCGTTACAATCAATATTTCCTTCGTTTCGATGCATATTTCCTTCATTTTGATTCTCATTTTCTCTTTATGCTCAACATTACCTTTGTTTTGATGCATATTTACTTCATTTTGATGCTCCTTTTCTCGTTACCATCAACATTTCCTTCGTTTCGAGGCATATTTACTTCATTTTGATGCTCGTTTTCTCGTTACGATCAACCTTTCATTCGTTTCGATGTAGATTTCCTTTTTTATGCTTGTTTTCTCATTACGATCAATATTTTCTTCATTTCGATGCATATTTACTTTATTTTGATGCTCGTTTTCTCGTTACGATCAATATTTCCTTCGTTTCGATGCATATTTCTTTCGTTTTGATGCTCCTTTTCTCGTTACGAACAACATTACCTTCGTTTCGATGTATATTTACTTCATTTTGATGTTCCTTTTCTTGTTACGATCAAAATTTTATTCGTTTCGATGATCAACATTTTATTCGTTTCGATGCAGATTTCATTCTTTTTTATGCTCGTTTTCTTGTTACGATCTATATTTCCTTCGCTTCGATGCATATTTACTTCATTTTAATGCTCCTTTTCTCGATACGATCAGCATTTCCTTCGTTTCTATGCATATTTACTTTATTTTGATGCTCGTTTTCTCGTTACGATCAATATTTCCTTCGTTTTGATGCATATTTCCTTCATTTTGATGCTCCTTTTCTCGTTACGATCAACATTACCCTCGTTTCGATGTATATTTACTTCATTTTGATGTTCCTTTTCTTGTTACGATCAACATTTCATTCATTTCGATTATCAACATTTCATTCATTTTGATGTAGATTTCCTTTATTTTAATGCTCATTTTCTCGTTACGATCAACATTTCCTTCGTTTCGATGCATATTTACTTCATTTTGATGCTTGTTTTCTCTTTACGATCAACATTTCATTCGTTTTGATGTAGATTTCCTTCTTTTTTATGCTCGTTTTCTCGTTACGATCAATATTTCCTTCGTTTCGATGAATATTTACTTCATTTTGATGCTCCTTTTCTCGTTACGATCAGCATTTCCTTCGTTTCTATGCATATTTACTTCATTTTGATTCTCGTTTTCTCTTTACGATCAATATTTCCTCCATTTCGATGCATATTTCCTTCATTTTGATGCTCCTTTTCTCGTTACGATCAACATTACCTTCGTTTCGATGCATATTTACTTCATTTTGATGTTCCTTTTCTTGTTACGATCAACATTTCATTCGTTTCGATTATCAACATTTCATTATTTCGATGCAGATTTTCTTCTTTTTTATGCTCGTTTTCTCGTTACGATCAATATTTCCTTCGTTTCGATGCATATTTACTTCATTTTGATGCTCCTTTTCTCGTTACGATCAATATTTCATTCGTTTCGATGCAGATTTCCTTCTTTTTGATGCTCGTTTTCTCGTTACCATCAATATTTCCTTAGTTTCGATGCATATTTCCTTCGTTTTGATACTCATTTTCTCTTTACGATCAAGATTTCATTCGTTTTGATGCATATTTCCTTCATTTTAATGCTCATTTTCTCGTTAAGATCAAAATTTCCTTCGTTTCGATGCATATTTCCTTCATTTTGATGATCCTTTTCTCGTTACGATCAACATTTGTATGTTTCCTTCATTTTGATGCTCCTTTTCTCGTTATGATAAATATTTCCTTCGTTTCGATGAATATTTTATTCTTTTTAATGCTCATTTTCTCGTTACTATCAGCATTTCCTTCGTTTCGATGCATATTTCCTTCATTTTGATGCTCCTTTTCTCGTTACGATCAGCATTTCTTTCGTTTCGATGCATATTTACTTTATTTTGATGCTCCTTTTCTCGTTACGATCAATATTTCCTTCGTTTCAATGCATATTTCCTTCGTTTTGATTCTCATTTTCTCTTTACGCTCAACATTACCTTCGTTTCGAGGCATATTTACTTCATTTTGATGCTCTTTTTCTCGTTACAATCAATATTTCCTTCGTTTCGATGCATATTTCCTTCATTTTGATTCTCATTTTCTCTTTATGCTCAACATTACCTTTGTTTTGATGCATATTTACTTCATTTTGATGCTCCTTTTCTCGTTACCATCAACATTTCCTTCGTTTCGAGGCATATTTACTTCATTTTGATGCTCGTTTTCTCGTTACGATCAACCTTTCATTCGTTTCGATGTAGATTTCCTTTTTTATGCTTGTTTTCTCATTACGATCAATATTTTCTTCATTTCGATGCATATTTACTTTATTTTGATGCTCGTTTTCTCGTTACGATCAATATTTCCTTCGTTTCGATGCATATTTCTTTCGTTTTGATGCTCCTTTTCTCGTTACGAACAACATTACCTTCGTTTCGATGTATATTTACTTCATTTTGATGTTCCTTTTCTTGTTACGATCAAAATTTTATTCGTTTCGATGATCAACATTTTATTCGTTTCGATGCAGATTTCATTCTTTTTTATGCTCGTTTTCTTGTTACGATCTATATTTCCTTCGCTTCGATGCATATTTACTTCATTTTAATGCTCCTTTTCTCGATACGATCAGCATTTCCTTCGTTTCTATGCATATTTACTTTATTTTGATGCTCGTTTTCTCGTTACGATCAATATTTCCTTCGTTTTGATGCATATTTCCTTCATTTTGATGCTCCTTTTCTCGTTACGATCAACATTACCCTCGTTTCGATGTATATTTACTTCATTTTGATGTTCCTTTTCTTGTTACGATCAACATTTCATTCATTTCGATTATCAACATTTCATTCATTTTGATGTAGATTTCCTTTATTTTAATGCTCATTTTCTCGTTACGATCAACATTTCCTTCGTTTCGATGCATATTTACTTCATTTTGATGCTTGTTTTCTCTTTACGATCAACATTTCATTCGTTTTGATGTAGATTTCCTTCTTTTTTATGCTCGTTTTCTCGTTACGATCAATATTTCCTTCGTTTCGATGAATATTTACTTCATTTTGATGCTCCTTTTCTCGTTACGATCAGCATTTCCTTCGTTTCTATGCATATTTACTTCATTTTGATTCTCGTTTTCTCTTTACGATCAATATTTCCTCCATTTCGATGCATATTTCCTTCATTTTGATGCTCCTTTTCTCGTTACGATCAACATTACCTTCGTTTCGATGCATATTTACTTCATTTTGATGTTCCTTTTCTTGTTACGATCAACATTTCATTCGTTTCGATTATCAACATTTCATTATTTCGATGCAGATTTTCTTCTTTTTTATGCTCGTTTTCTCGTTACGATCAATATTTCCTTCGTTTCGATGCATATTTACTTCATTTTGATGCTCCTTTTCTCGTTACGATCAATATTTCATTCGTTTCGATGCAGATTTCCTTCTTTTTGATGCTCGTTTTCTCGTTACCATCAATATTTCCTTAGTTTCGATGCATATTTCCTTCGTTTTGATACTCATTTTCTCTTTACGATCAAGATTTCATTCGTTTTGATGCATATTTCCTTCATTTTAATGCTCATTTTCTCGTTAAGATCAAAATTTCCTTCGTTTCGATGCATATTTCCTTCATTTTGATGATCCTTTTCTCGTTACGATCAACATTTGTATGTTTCCTTCATTTTGATGCTCCTTTTCTCGTTATGATAAATATTTCCTTCGTTTCGATGAATATTTTATTCTTTTTAATGCTCATTTTCTCGTTACTATCAGCATTTCCTTCGTTTCGATGCATATTTCCTTCATTTTGATGCTCCTTTTCTCGTTACGATCAGCATTTCTTTCGTTTCGATGCATATTTACTTTATTTTGATGCTCCTTTTCTCGTTACGATCAATATTTCCTTCGTTTCAATGCATATTTCCTTCGTTTTGATTCTCATTTTCTCTTTACGCTCAACATTACCTTCGTTTCGAGGCATATTTACTTCATTTTGATGCTCTTTTTCTCGTTACAATCAATATTTCCTTCGTTTCGATGCATATTTCCTTCATTTTGATTCTCATTTTCTCTTTACGCTCAACATTACCTTCGTTTCGATGCATATTTTCTTAATTTTGATGCTCGTTTTCTCGTTACGATCAAAAATTCCTTCGTTTCGATGCAGATTTCCTTCCTTTTATGCTCGTTTTCTCGTTACAATCAATATTTCCTTCATTTCGATGCATATTTACTTCATATGATGCTCGTTTTCTCGTTATGATCAATATTTCCTTCGTTTCGATGCATATTTCCTTCATTTTGATGCTCCTTTTCTCGTTATGATCAACATTACCTTCGTTTCGGTGCATATTTACTTCATTTTGATGTTCCTTTTCTTGTTACGATCAACATTTCATTCGTTTTGATTATCAACATTTCATTTGTTTCGATGCAGATTTCCTTCTTTTTGATGTTCCTTTTCTTGTTACGATCAACATTTCATTCGTTTCGATGCAGATTTCCTTCTTTTTTATGCTCGTTTTCTCGTTACGATCAATATTTCCTTCGTTTCGATGCATATTTACTTCATTTTGATGCTCCTTTTCTCTTTACGATCAACATTACCTTCGTTTTGATGCATATTTACTTCATTTTGATTCTCGTTTTCTCGTTACGATCAATATTTCCTCCATTTCGATGCATATTTCCATTATTTTGATGCTCCATTTCTCGTTACGATCAACATTACCTTCGTTTCGATACATATTTACTTCATTTTGATGTTCCTTTTCTAGTTACGATCAACATTTATTCATTTCGATTATCAACATTTCATTCGTTTCGATGCAGATTTCCTTCTTTTTTATGCTCGTTTTCTCGTTATGATCAATATTTTCTTCGTTTCGATGCATATTTACTTCATTTTGATGCTCCTTTTCTTGTTACGATCAAAATTTCATTCGTTTCGATGATCAATATTTCATTCGTTTCGATGCAGATTTCCTTCTTTTTATGCTCGTTTTCTCATTACGATCAATATTTCCTTCGTTTTGATGCATATTTCCTTCGTTTTGATGCTCCTTTTCTCGTTACGATTAACATTTCCTTCGTTTCGATGCATATTTACTTCATTTTGATGCTCATTTTCTCTTTACGATCAATATTTCATTCGTTTCGATGCAGATTTCCTTCTTTTTATGCTCGTTTTCTCGTTACGATCAATATTTCCTTCGTTTCGATGCATATTTACTTCATTTTGATGCTCCTTTTCTCGTTACGATCAGCATTTTCTTCGTTTCTATGCATATTTACTTCATTTTGATTTTCGTTTTCTCGTTACGATCAATATTTCCTCCGTTTTGATGCATATTTCCTTCATTTTGATGCTCATTTTCTCGTTTCGATCAACATCACCTTCGTTTCGATGCATATTTACTTCATTTTGATGTTCCTTTTCTTGTTACGATCAACATTTCATTCATTTCGATTATCAACATTTCATTCGTTTCGATGTAGATTTTCTTATTTTTTATGCTCGTTTTCTAGTTACGATCAATATTTCCTTCGTTTTGATGTATATTTATTTCATTTTAATGCTCCTTTTCTCGTTACGATCAACATTTCATTCGTTTCGATGCATATTTCCTTCTTTTTTATGCTCGTTTTCTCGTTACAATCAATATTTCCTTCGTTTGAATGCATATTTTCTTCGTTTTGATACTCATTTTCTCTTTACGGTCAACATTTCATTCGTTTCGATGCATATTTCCTTCATTTTAATGCTCATTTTCTCGTTACGATCAAAATTTCCTTTGTTTCGATGCATATTTCCTTCATTTTGATGATCCTTTTCTCGTTACGATCAACATTTGTATATTTCCTTCATTTTGATGCTCCTTTTCTCGTTATGATCAATATTTCCTTCGTTTTGATGAATATTTCATTCTTTTTAATGTTCATTTTCTCGTAACGATCAACATTTACTTCGTTTCGATGCATATTTCCTTCATTTTTATGCTCCTTTTCTCGTTACGATCAACATTTGCTTCATTTCGATGCATATTTACTTCATTTTGATGCTCATTTTCTTGTTACGATCAATATTTACTTCGTTTCGATGCATATTTCCTTCATTTTGATTCTCATTTTCTCTTTATGCTCAACATTACCTTTGTTTTGAAGCATATTTACTTCATTTTGATGCTCCTTTTCTCGTTACCATCAACATTTCCTTCGTTTCGAGGCATATTTACTTCATTTTGATGCTCGTTTTCTTGTTACGATCAACCTTTCATTCGTTTCGATGTAGATTTCCTTTTTTATGCTTGTTTTCTCATTACGATCAATATTTTCTTCATTTCGATGCATATTTACTTTATTTTGATGCTCGTTTTCTCGTTACGATTAATATTTCCTTCGTTTCGATGCATATTTCTTTCGTTTTGATGCTCCTTTTCTCGTTACGAACAACATTACCTTCGTTTCGATGTATATTTACTTCATTTTGATGTTTCTTTTCTTGTTACGATCAAAATTTTATTCGTTTCGATGATCAATATTTTATTCGTTTCGGTGCAGATTTCATTCTTTTTTATGCTCGTTTTCTTGTTACGATCTATATTTCCTTCGCTTCGATGCATATTTACTTCATTTTAATGCTCCTTTTCTCGATACGATCAGCATTTCCTTCGTTTCTATGCATATTTACTTTATTTTGATGCTCGTTTTCTCGTTACGATCAATATTTCCTTCGTTTTGATGCATATTTCCTTCATTTTGATGCTCCTTTTCTCGTTACGATCAACATTACCCTCATTTCGATGCATATTTACTTCATTTTGATGTTCCTTTTCTTGTTACGATCAACATTTCATTCATTTCGATTATCAACATTTCATTCGTTTCGATGTAGATTTCCTTTATTTTAATGCTCATTTTCTCGTTACGATCAACATTTCCTTCGTTTCGATGCATATTTACTTCATTTTGATGCTTGTTTTCTATTTACGATCAACATTTCATTCGTTTTGATGTAGATTTCCTTCTTTTTTATGCTCGTTTTCTCGTTACGATCAATATTTCCTTCGTTTCGATGAATATTTACTTCATGTTGATGCTCCTTTTCTCGTTACGATCAGCATTTCCTTCGTTTCTATGCATATTTACTTCATTTTGATTCTCGTTTTCTCTTTACGATCAATATTTCCTCCGTTTCGATGCATATTTCCTTCATTTTGATGCTCCTTTTTGTTGGCAATTGGATCTTATGGTGAACACGATTTGAAAAGAAAACAAGTAATTAATAAACAACGGAAGCATAAATCAATACCTGTCTTCTGGATTGGAGTAGAGGATGAATATCTGAGAAGAACTACCTCTTGTTCTTCTACTGTATTACCCTAGTCTAATCCTGTTGTTGTGTGGTCAACAGTCTGCAGGATCACTCAATCTGCTCCTAACCACTTTTTAGACAAAAGAACGGCGTTCTCAATTCTTAGGGCATCCAGGAGCTGAGCAGACTATTATAAAGGGCTACAGTAGGGACCAGGAGGAGAAATTGGGCTGGGCCTCAATCAGATTTAATTAACCAAGCTTAGCCCAAAGCTTTTAATTAAATCCAATAATAATAATATAGTCCACTAAAATATTATTACTGCACTACCCATCCAATCCCAAATTATGTTCTGGGCTCCTTCTTATTATGAGCCCAATAATCTCCCCATGTTTAAGATATTCAATGCCCATTAATTAATTAAGTTACTGACAACTCAAATTATTAATATCTCATCCGAGAGTAGTACCACTCAACCTTTTTATCATGCCGGAAATTAATCCACTTGCAAGATTTACATGATAAACCTTATGAGCTCCTCAAGGGGACATCATCAACCTAAATCGGACATGGATTCCTTCTACAATCAACAGCACACCATAGAGACAGCACTACTTCCCAACTCACCGAGTTTGTTGATTTAATTCATTTAAATCTCACCCATTGATGAATCAAAGAAATACATACTGCCCTACGTGTCGAAGTTATTGTATAGGGATTAAGAGCATGGACATCCATAATAACAGAGATCAAGTTCTTCTATATAGACAGTACAAGTCGAACGATCTCAAGCGGTCCTACTCAATACACGCTAAGTGCACTAATGTGATTCTATAGTCAAGACAAACTAATTCCAAATCACACTACAACCATACCGATAAATAGTCCCCGTCTATCTCGGTTGTGAGCATCTGTTTATACTTTATAAGGAAACCGATAATATGATCTTCCGCGTGTTGTCGCACAACATATTATCTACAGTATAAAGTAAATGGACTTTTGCACAAACATATAAATAAACAATTTATAAAATGCAAAAACGTTCGATCATATGATTCTCATTTCAAATAAAATTGTTATTACATTGTTCAATACAAAAAGCAAGGCTTTTAGTATACAAATCTAACACTTTTCTCGTTACGATCAACATTACCTTCGTTTCGATGCATATTTACTTCATTTTGATGTTCCTTTTCTTGTTACGATCAACATTTCATTCGTTTCGATTATCAACATTTCGTTCGTTTCGATGCAGATTTTCTTCTTTTTTATGCTCGTTTTCTCGTTACGATCAATATTTCCTTCGTTTCGATGCATATTTACTTCATTTTGATGCTCCTTTTCTCGTTACGATCAATATTTCATTCGTTTCGATGCAGATTTCCTTATTTTTGATGCTCGTTTTCTCGTTACCATCAATATTTCCTTAGTTTCGATGCATATTTCCTTCATTTTGATACTCATTTTCTCTTTACGATCAAGATTTCATTCGTTTTGATGCATATTTCCTTCATTTTAATGCTCATTTTCTCGTTACGATCAAAATTTCCTTCGTTTCGATGCATATTTCCTTCATTTTGATGATCCTTTTCTTGTTACGATCAACATTTGTATGTTTCCTTCATTTTGATGCTCCTTTGCTCGTTATGATAAATATTTCCTTCGTTTCGATGAATATTTGATTCTTTTTAATGCTCATTTTCTCGTTACGATCAGCATTTCCTTCGTTTCGATGCATATTTCCTTCATTTTGATGCTCCTTTTCTCGTTACGATCAGCATTTCTTTCGTTTCGATGCATATTTACTTTATTTTGATGCTCCTTTTCTTGTTACGATCAACATTTCCTTCGTTTCAATGCATATTTCCTTCGTTTTGATTCTCATTTTCTCTTTACGCTCAACATTACCTTCGTTTCGAGGCATATTTACTTCATTTTGATGCTCTTTTTCTCGTTACAATCAATATTTCCTTCGTTTCGATGCATATTTCCTTCATTTTGATTCTCATTTTCTCATTACGCTCAACATTACCTTCGTTTCGATGCATATTTTCTTAATTTTGATGCTCGTTTTCTCGTTACGATCAACATTTCCTTCGTTTCGATGCATATTTCCTTCTTTTTATGCTCGTTTTCTCGTTACAATCAATATTTCCTTCATTTCGATGCATATTTACTTCATTTTGATGCTCGTTTTCTCGTTATGATCAATATTTCCTTCGTTTCGATGCATATTTCCTTCATTTTGATGCTCCTTTTCTCGTTACGATCAACATTACCTTCGTTTCGGTGCATATTTACTTCATTTTGATGTTCCTTTTCTTGTTACGATCAACATTTCATTCATTTTGATTATCAACATTTCATTTGTTTCGATGCAGATTTCCTTCTTTTTGATGTTCCTTTTCTTGTTACGATCAACATTTCATTCGTTTCGATGCAGATTTCCTTCTTTTTTTGCTCGTTTTCTCGTTATGATCAATATTTCCTTCGTTTTGATGCATATTTCCTTCATTTTGATGCTCCTTTTCTCGTTACTATCAACATTTCCTTCATTTCGATGCATATTTACTTCATTTTGATACTCGTTTTCTCTTTACGATCAACATTTCATTCGTTTCGATATAGATTTCCTTCTTTTTTATGCTCGTTTTCTCGTTACGATCAATATTTCCTTCGTTTCGTTGCATATTTACTTCATTTTGATGCTCCTTTTCTCTTTACGATCAACATTACCTTCGTTTTGATGCATATTTACTTCATTTTGATTCTCGTTTTCTCGTTACGATCAATATTTCCTCTATTTCGATGCATATTTCCTTTATTTTGATGCTCCATTTCTCGTTACGATCAACATTACCTTCGTTTCGATACATATTTACTTCATTTTGATGTTCCTTTTCTAGTTACGATCAACATTTTATTCATTTCAATTATCAACATTTCATTCGTTTCGATGCAGATTTCCTTCTTTTTTATGCTCGTTTTCACGTTATGATCAATATTTTCTTCGTTTCGATGCATATTTACGTCATTTTGATGCTCCTTTTCTTGTTACGATCAACATTTCATTCGTTTCGATGCAGATTTCCTTTTTTTTATGCTCGTTTTTCTCGTTACTATCAATATTTCCTTCGTTTCGATGCATATTTCCTTCGTTTTGAAACTCATTTTCTCTTTACGATCAACATTTCATTCATTTCGATGCATATTTCCTTCATTTTAATGCTCATTTTCTCGTTATGATCAAAATTTCCTTCGTTTCGATGCATATTTCCTTCATTTTGATGATCCTTTTCTCGTTACAATCAAAATTTGTATGTTTCCTTCATTTTGATGCTCCTTTTCTCGTTATGATCAATATTTCCTTCGTTTCGATGAATATTTCATTCTTTTTAATGCTTATTTTCTTGTTACGATCAACATTTCCTTCGTTTCGATGCATATTTTCTTCATTTTGATGCTCCTTTTCTCGTTACGATCAGCATTTCCTTCGTTTCGATGCATATCTACTTCATTTTGATGCTCCTTTTCTCGTTACGATCAATATTTCCTTCATTTCGATGCATATTTCCTTCGTTTTGATTCTCATTTTCTCTTTACGCTCAACATTACCTTTGTTTCGATGCATATTTACTTCATTTTGATGCTCCTTTTCTCGTTACGATCAATATTTCCTTCGTTTCGATGCATATCTACTTCATTTTGATGCTCGTTTTCTCGTTACGATCAACATTTCATTCGTTTTGATGCAGATTTCTTTTTTTTATGCTCGTTTTCTCGTTACGATCAATATTTCCTTCATTTCGATACATATTTACTTTATTTTGATGCTCGTTTTCTCGTTACGATCAATATTTCCTTTGTTTCGATGCATATTTCCTTTATTTTGATGCTCCTTTTCTCGTCACGAACAACATTACCTTCGTTTCGATGCATATTTACTTCATTTTGATGTTCCTTCTATTGTTACGATCAAAATTTCATTCGTTTCGATGATAATTATTTCATTCATTTTGATGCAGATTTCATTCTTTTTGATGCTCGTTTTCTCATTACGATCAATATTTCCTTCGTTTCGATGCATATTTACATAATTTTGATGCTCCTTTTCTCGATACGATCAGCATTTCCTTCGTTTCTATGAATATTTACTTCATTTTGATGCTCGTTTTCTCGTTACGATTAACATTTCATTTGTTTCGATGCATATTTCTTTCTTTTTATGCTCGTTTTCTCATTACGATCAATATTTCCTTCGTTTCGATGCATATTTACTTCATTTTGATGCTCGTTTTCTCTTTACGATCAATATTTTATTCGTTTCGATGCAGATTTCCTTCTTTTTTATGCTCGTTTTCTCGTTACGATCAATATTTCTTTCATTTCGATGCATATTTACTTCATTTTGATGCTCGTTTTCTCGTTATGATCAATATTTTCTTCGTTTCGATGCATATTTCCTTTATTTTGATGCTCCTTTTCTTGTTATGATCAACATTACCTTCGTTTCGATGCATATTTACTTTATTTTGATGTTTCTTTTCTTATTACGATCAACATTTCATTCGTTTCGATTATCAACATTTCATTCATTTCGATGCAGATTTCCTTTATTTTAATGCTCATTTTCTCGTTACGATCAACATTTCCTACGTTTCGATGCATATTTACTTCATTTTGATGTTCCTTTTCTTGTTACGATCAACGTTTCATTCGTTTCGATTATCAACATTTCATTCATTTCGATGCGGATTTCCTTCTTTTTTATGCTCGTTTTCTCATTACGATCAATATTTTCTTCGTTTCGATGCATATTTACTTTATTTTGATGCTCCTTTTCTCGTTACGATCAACATTTCATTCCTTTAGATGCAGATTTCCTTCTTTTTGATGCTCGTTTTCGCGTTACCATCAATATTTCCTTCATTTCGATGCATATTTCCTTCATTTTGATACTCATTTTCTCTTTACGCTCAACATTACCTTCGTTTCGATGCATATTTTCTTAATTTTGATGCTCGTTTTCTCGTTACGATCAACATTTCCTTCGTTTCGATGCATATTTCCTTCTTTTTATGCTCGTTTTCTCGTTACAATCAATATTTCCTTCATTTCGATGCATATTTACTTCATTTTGATGCTCGTTTTCTCGTTATGATCAATATTTCCTTCGTTTCGATGCATATTTCCTTCATTTTGATGCTCCTTTTCTCGTTACGATCAACATTACCTTCGTTTCGGTGCATAATTACTTCATTTTGATGTTCCTTTTCTTGTTACGATCAACATTTCATTCGTTTTGATTATCAACATTTCATTTGTTTCGATGCAGATTTCCTTCTTTTTGATGTTCCTTTTCTTGTTACGATCAACATTTCATTCGTTTCGATGCAGATTTCCTTCTTTTTTTGCTCGTTTTTTCGTTATGATCAATATTTCCTTCGTTTTGATGCATATTTCCTTCATTTTGATGCTCCTTTTCTCGTTACTATCAACATTTCCTTCATTTCGATGCATATTTACTTCATTTTGATACTCGTTTTCTCTTTACGATCAACATTTCATTCGTTTCGATATAGATTTCCTTCTTTTTTATGCTCGTTTTCTCGTTACGATCAATATTTCCTTCGTTTCGATGCATATTTACTTCATTTTGATGCTCCTTTTCTCTTTACGATCAACATTACCTTCGTTTTGATGCATATTTACTTCATTTTGATTCTCGTTTTCTCGTTACGATCAATATTTTCTCTATTTCGATGCATATTTCCTTTATTTTGATGCTCCATTTCTCGTTACGGTCAACATTACCTTCGTTTCGATACATATTTACTTCATTTTGATGTTCCTTTTCTAGTTACGATCAACATTTTATTCATTTCGATTATCAACATTTCATTCGTTTCGATGCAGATTTCCTTCTTTTTTATGCTCGTTTTCTCGTTATGATCAATATTTTCTTCGTTTCGATGTATATTTACTTCATTTTGATGCTCCTTTTCTTGTTACGATCAACATTTCATTCGTTTCGATGCAGATTTCCTTTTTTTTATGCTCGTTTTTCTCGTTACTATCAATATTTCCTTCGTTTCGATGCATATTTCCTTCGTTTTGAAACTCATTTTCTCTTTACGATCAACATTTCATTCATTTCGATGCATATTTCCTTCATTTTAATGCTCATTTTCTCGTTATGATCAAAATTTCCTTCGTTTCGATGCATATTTCCTTCATTTTGATGATCCTTTTCTCGTTACAATCAAAATTTGTATGTTTCCTTCATTTTGATGCTCCTTTTCTCGTTATGATCAATATTTCCTTCGTTTCGATGAATATTTCATTCTTTTTATTGCTTATTTTCTTGTTACGATCAACATTTCCTTCGTTTCGATGCATATTTCCTTCATTTTGATGCTCCTTTTCTCGTTACGATCAGCATTTCCTTCGTTTCGATGCATATCTACTTCATTTTGATGCTCCTTTTCTCGTTACGATCAATATTTCCTTCGTTTCGATGCATATTTCCTTCGTTTTGATTCTTATTTTCTCTTTACGCTCAACATTACCTTTGTTTCGATGCATATTTACTTCATTTTGATGCTCCTTTTCTCGTTACGATCAATATTTCCTTCGTTTCGATGCATATCTACTTCATTTTGATGCTCGTTTTCTCGTTACGATCAACATTTCATTCGTTTTGATGCAGATTTCTTTTTTTTATGCTCGTTTTCTCGTTACGATCAATATTTCCTTCATTTCGATACATATTTACTCTATTTTGATGCTCGTTTTCTCGTTACGATCAATATTTCCTTTGTTTCGATGCATATTTCCTTTATTTTGATGCTCCTTTTCTCGTCACGAACAACATTACCTTCGTTTCGATGCATATTTACTTCATTTTGATGTTCCTTCTATTGTTACGATCAAAATTTCATTCGTTTCGATGATCAATATTTCATTCATTTTGATGCAGATTTCATTCTTTTTGATGCTCGTTTTCTCATTACGATCAATATTTCCTTCGTTTCGATGCATATTTACTTAATTTTGATGCTCCTTTTCTCGATACGATCAGCATTTCCTTCGTTTCTATGCATATTTACTTCATTTTGATGCTCGTTTTCTCGTTACGATCAACATTTCATTCGTTTCGATGCATATTTCTTTCTTTTTATGCTCGTTTTCTCATTACGATCAATATTTCCTTCGTTTCGATGCATATTTACTTCATTTTGATGCTCGTTTTCTCTTTACGATCAATATTTTATTCGTTTCGATGCAGATTTCCTTCTTTTTTATGCTCGTTTTCTCGTTACGATCAATATTTCTTTTATTTCGATGCATATTTACTTCATTTTGATGCTCGTTTTCTCGTTATGATCAATATTTTCTTCGTTTCGATGCATATTTCCTTTATTTTGATGCTCCTTTTCTTGTTATGATCAACATTACCTTCGTTTCGATGCATATTTACTTTATTTTGATGTTTCTTTTCTTATTACGATCGACATTTCATTCGTTTCAATTATCAACATTTCATTCATTTCGATGCAGATTTCCTTTATTTTAATGCTCATTTTCTCGTTACGATCAACATTTCCTTCGTTTCGATGCATATTTACTTCATTTTGATGCACGTTTTCTCTTTACGATCAATATTTCATTTGTTTCGATGCAAATTTCCTTCTTTTTTATGCTCGTTTTCTCGTTACGATCAATATTTCTTTCATTTTGATACATATTTACTTCATTTTGATGCTCCTTTTTTCGTTACGATTAGCATTTCCTTCGTTTCTTTGCATATTTACTTCATTTTGATGCTCGTTTTCTCGTTACGATAAATATTTCCTCCGTTTCGATGCATATTTCCTTCATTTTGATGCTCCTTTTCTCGTTACGATCAACATTACCTTCGTTTCGATGCATATTTACTTCATTTTGATGTTCCTTTTCTTGTTACGATCAACGTTTCATTCGTTTCGATTATCAACATTTCATTCATTTCGATGCGGATTTCCTTCTTTTTTTATGCTCGTTTTCTCATTACGATCAATATTTTCTTCGTTTCGATGCATATTTACTTTATTTTGATGCTCCTTTTCTCGTTACGATCAACATTTCATTCGTTTAGATGCAGATTTCCTTATTTTTGATGCTCGTTTTCGCGTTACCATCAATATTTCCTTCATTTCGATGCATATTTCCTTCATTTTGATACTCATTTTCTCTTTATGATCAAGATTTCATTCGTTTCGATGCATATTTCCTTCATTTTAATGCTCATTTTCTCGTTACGATCAAAATTTCCTTCGTTTCGATACATATTTCCATCATTTTGATGATCCTTTTCTCGTTACGATCAACATTTGTATGTTTACTTCATTTTGATGCTCCTTTTCTCGTTACAATCAATATTTCCTTCATTTCGATGAATATTTCATTCTTTTTAATGCTCATTTTCTCGTTATGATCAATATTTCCTTCGTTTTGATGCATATTTCCTTCATTTTGATGCTCCTTTTCTCGTTACGATCAGCATTTCCTTCGTTTCGATGCATATTTACTTCATTTTGATGCTCCTTTTCCCGTTACGATCAACATTTCCTTTGTTTCAATGCATATTTCCTTCGTTTTGATTCTCATTTTCTCTTTACGCTCAACATTACCTTCGTTTCGATGCATATTTACTTCATTTTGATGCTCCTTTTCTCGTTACGATCAACATTTCCTTCGTTTGATGCATATTTCCTTCGTTTTGATTATCATTTTCTCTTTACGCTCAACATTACCTTTGTTTCGATGCATATTTACTTCATTTTGATGCTCGTTTTCTCGTTACGATCAATATTTCCTTCGTTTCGATGCAGATTTCCTTCTTTTTTATGCTCGTTTTCTAGTTACGAGCAATATTTCCTTCATTTCGATGCATATTTACTTCATTTTGATGCTCATTTTCTCGTTACAATCAATATTTCCTTCGTTTCTATGCATATTTCCTTCATTTTGATGCTCCTTTTCTCGTGACGATCAACATTACCTTCGTTTCGATGCATATTTACTTCATTTTGATGTTCCTTTTCTTGTTACGATCAACATTTCATTCATTTCGATGCAGATTTCTTTCTTTTTTATGTTCCTTTTCTTGTTACGATCAACATTTCATTCATTTCGATGCAGATTTCCTTTTTTTTTTGCTCGTTTTCTCATTACGATCAATATTTCCTTCGTTTCGATGCATATTTCCTTTGTTATATGGTCCTTTTCTCGTTACTATCAATATTTCCTTCATTTCGATGCATATTTATTTCATTTTGATGCTCGTTTTCTCTTTACGATCAACATTTCATTCGTTTCGATGCAGATTTCCTTCTTTTTTATGCTCGTTTTCTCGTTACGATCAATATTTCCTTCGTTTCGATGCATATTTACTTCATTTTGATGCTCCTTTTCTTGTAACGATCAGCATTTCCTTCGTTTCTATGCATATTTACTTCATTTTGATTCTCGTTTTCTCGTTACGATCAATATTTCCTCCGTTTCGATGCATATTTCCTTCATTTTGATGCTCATTTTCTCGTTACAATCAACATTACCTTCATTTCGATGCATATTTACTTAATTTCGATGTTCATTTTCTAGTTACGATCAACATTTCATTCGTTTCGATTATTAACATTTCATTTATTTCGATGCAGATTTCCTTCTTTTTTATGCTCGTTTTCTCGTTACGATTAATATTTCCTTCGTTTCGATGCATATTTACTTCATTTTGATGCTCCATTTCTTGTTACGATCAACATTTCATTCGTTTCGATGCAGATTTCCTTCTTTTTGATGCTCATTTTCTCGTTACTATCAATATTTCATCGTTTCGATGCATATTTCCTTCGTTTTGATACTCATTTTCTCTTTATGATCAATATTTCATTCGTTCCGATGCATATTTCCTTCATTTTAATGCTCATTTTCTCGTTACGATCAAAATTTCCTTCGTTTTGATGCATATTTCCATCATTTTGATGATCCTTTTCTTTCGTTACGATCAACATTTGTATGTTTCCTTCATTTTGATGCTCCTTTTCTCGTTATGATCAATATTTTCTTCGTTTCGATGAATATTTCATTCTTTTTAATGCTTATTTTCTCGTTACGATCAGCATTTCCTTCGTTTCGATTCATATTTCCTTCATTTTGATGCTCCTTTTCTCGTTACGATCAGCATTTTCTTCGTTTCGATGCATATTTACTTCATTTTGATGCTCCTTTTCTCGTTACGATCAACATTTCCTTCGTTTCAATGCATATTTACTTCGTTTTGATTTTCATTTCTCTTTACGCTCAACATTACCTTCGTTTCGAGGCATATTTACTTCATTTTGATGCTCCTTTTCTCGTTACGATCAATATTTCCTTCGTTTCGATGCATATTTCCTTCGTTTTGATTCTCATTTTCTCTTTACGCTCAATATTACCTTCGTTTCGATGCATATTTACTTAATTTTGATGCTCGTTTTCTCGTTACGATCAATATTTCCTTCGTTTTGATGCATATTTCTTTCATTTTGATGCTCCTTTTCTCGTTACGATCAACATTACCTTCGTTTCGACGCATATTTTCTTCATTTTGATGTTCCTTTTCTTGTTACGATCAACATTTCATTCGTTTTGATTATCAACATTTCATTCGTTTCGATGCAGATTTCCTTCTTTTTGATGTTCCTTTTCTTGTTACGATCAACATTTCTTTCGTTTCGATGCAGATTTCCTTCTTTTTTTGCTTGTTTTCTCATTACGATCAATATTTCCTTCGTTTTCATGCATATTTCCTTCATTTTGATGCTCCTTTTCTCGTTACTATCCACATTTCCTTCGTTTCGATGCATATTTACTTCATTTTGATGCTTGTTTTCTCTTTACGATCAACATTTCATTCGTTTCGATGCAGATTTCCATCTTTTTTATGCTCGTTTTCTCGTTACGATCAATTTTTCCTTCGTTTCGATGCATATTTACTTCATTTTGATGCTCCTTTTCTCGTTACGATCAGCATTTCCTTCGTTTCTATGCATATTTACTTTATTTTGATTCTCGTTTTCTCGTTACGATCAATATTTCCTCCGTTTCGATGTATATTTCCTTCATTTTGATGCTCCTTTTCTCGTTACGATCAACATTACCTTCGTTTCGATTCATATTTACTTCATTTTGATGTTCCTTTTCTAGTTACGATCAATATTTTATTCGTTTCGATTATCAACATTTCATTCGTTTCGATGCAGATTTCCTTCTTTTTTATGCTCGTTTTCTTGTTATGATCAATATTTCCTTCGTTTCGATGCATATTTACTTCATTTTGATGCTCCTTTTTCTTGTTACGATCAACATTTCATTCGTTTCGATGCAGATTTCCTTTTTTTATGCTCATTTTTCTTGTTACTATCAATATTTCCTTCGTTTCGATGCATATTTCCTTCGTTTTGATACTCATTTTATCTTTACGATCAACATTTTATTCATTTCGATGCATATTTCCTTCATTTTAATGCTCATTTTCTCGTTACGATCAAAATTTCCTTCGTTTCGATGCGTATTTCCTTCATTTTGATGATCCTTTTCTCGTTACGATCAACATTTGTATGTTTCCTTCATTTTGATGCTCCTTTTCTCGTTATGATCAATATTTCCTTCGTTTCGATGAATATTTCATTCTTTTTAATGCTTATTTTCTTGTTACGATCAACATTTCCTTCGTTTCGATGCATATTTCCTTCATTTTGATGCTCATTTTCTTGTTACGATCAGCATTTCCTTCGTTTCGATGCATATTTACTTCATTTTGATGCTCCTTTTCTCGTTACGATCAATATTTCCTTCGTTTCGATGTATATTTCCTTCGTTTTGATTCTCATTTTCTCTTTACGCTCAACATTACCTTTGTTTCGATGCATATTTACTTCATTTTGATGCTCCTTTTCTCGTTACGATCAACATTTCCTTCGTTTCGATGCATATTTACTTCATTTTGATGCTCGTTTTCTCGTTACGATCAACATTTCATTCGTTTCGATGCAGATTTCCTTTTTTATGCTCGTTTTCTCATTACGATCAATATTTCCTTCATTTCGATGCATATTTACTTCATTTTGATGCTCGTTTTCTTGTTACGATCAATATTTCCTTTGTTTCGATGCATATTTCCTTCGTTTTGATGCTCCTTTTCTCGTTACGAACAACATTACCTTCGTTTCGATGCATATTTACTTCATTTTGATGTTCCTTTTCTTGTTACGATCAAAATTCATTCGTTTCGATGATCAATATTTCATTCATTTCGATGCAGATTTTATTCTTTTTGATGCTCGTTTTCTCGTTACGATCAATATTAGCTTCATTTCGATACATATTTACTTCATTTTGATGCTTCTTTTCTCGATACGATCAGCATTTCCTTCATTTCTATGCATATTTACTTCATTTTGATGCTCGTTTTCTCGTTACGATCAACATTTCATTCGTTTCGATGCAGATTTCTTTCTTTTTTATGCTCGTTTTCTTGTTACGATCAATATTTCCTTCGTTTCGATGCATATTTACTTCATTTTGATGCTCGTTTTCTCTTTACGATCAACATTTCATTCGTTTCGATGCAGATTTCCTTCTTTTTTATGCTCGTTTTCTCATTACGATCAATATTTCCTTCATTTCGATGCATATTTACTTCATTTTGATGCTCGTTTTCTCGTTATGATCAATATTTCCTTCATTTCGATGCATATTTCTTTTATTTTGATGCTCCTTTTCTCGTTATGATCAACATTACCTTCGTTTCGATGCATATTTACTTCATTTTGATGTTCCTTTTCTTGTTACGATCAACATTTCATAAGTTTCGATTATCAACATTTCATTCGTTTCGATGCAGATTCTTTCATTTTAATGCTTATTTTCTCGTTACGATCAACATTTCCTTTGTTTCGATGCATATTTACTTCATTTTGATGCACGTTTTCACTTTACGATCAATATTTCATTCGTTTCGATGCAGATTTCCTTCTTTTTTATGCTCATTTTCTCGTTACGATCAATATTTCCTTTGTTTCGATGCATATTTACTTCATTTTGATGCTCCTTTTCTCGTTTTCTTTGCATATTTACTTCATTTTGATTCTCGTTTTCTCGTTACGATCAATATTTCCTCCGTTTCGATGCATATTTCCTTCATTTTGATGCTCCTTTTCTCGTTACGATCAAAATTACCTTAGTTTCGATGCATATTTACTTCATTTTGATGTTCCTTTTCTTGTTACAATCAACATTTCATTCGTTTCAATTATCAAAATTTCATTCGTTTTGATGCAGATTTTCTTCTTTTTTATGCTCATTTTCTCGTTACGATTAATATTTCCTTCGTTTCGATGCATATTTACTTCATTTTGATGCCCCTTTTCTTGTTACGATCAAAATTTCATTCGTTTCGATGCAGATTTCCTTCTTTTTGATGCTCGTTTTCTCGTTACTATCAATATTTCCTTCGTTTCGATGCGTATTTCCTTCGTTTTGATACTCATTTTCTCTTTATGATCAATATTTCATTCGTTCCGATGCATATTTCCTTCATTTTAATGCTCATTTTCTCGTTACGATCAAAATTTCATTCGTTTCGATGCATATTTTCTTCATTTTGATGATCCTTTTCTCGTTACGATCAACATTTGTATGTTTCCTTCATTTTGATGCTCCTTTTCTCATTATGATCAATATTTCCTTCGTTTTGATGAATATTTCATTCTTTTTAATGCTCATTTTCTTGTTACGATCAACATTTCCTTTGTTTCGATGCATATTTCCTTCATTTTGATGCTCCTTTTCTCGTTACGATCAGCATTTCCTTCATTTTGATGCATATTTACTTCATTTTGATGCTTCTTTTCTCGTTACGATCAATATTTCCTTCGTTTCGATGCATATTTCCTTCATTTTGATTCTCATTTTCTCTTTACGCTCAACATTACCTTTGTTTCGATGCATATTTCCTTCATTTTGATGCTCCTTTTCTCGTTACGATCAACATTACCTTCGTTTCGATGCATATTTACTTCATTTTGATGTTCCTTTTCTTGTTACGATCAACATTTCATTCGTTTTGATTATCAATATTTCATTCATTTCGATGCAGATTTCCTTCTTTTTTATGTTCCTTTTCTTGTTACGATCAACATTTCATTCATTTCGATGCAGATTTCCTTCTTTTTTTGCTCGTTTTCTCATTACGATCAATATTTCCTTCGTTTCGATGCATATTTCCTTTGTTATATGGTCCTTTTCTCGTTACTATCAATATTTCCTTCATTTCGATGCATATTTACTTCATTTTGATGCTCGTTTTCTCTTTACGATCAACATTTCATTCATTTCGATGCAGATTTCCTTATTTTTTATGCTCGTTTTCTCGTTACGATCAATATTTCCATCATTTCGATGCATATTTACTTCATTTTGATGCTCCTTTTCTTGTAACGATCAGCATTTCCTTCGTTTCTATGCATATTTACTTCATTTTGATTCTCGTTTTCTCGTTACGAAAATATGGATCATGATAAAGAAAATGAGCATAATGATGAAGAAAATATGCATCATGATGAAGAAAATATGCATCATGATGAATAAAATGAGCATCATGATGAAAAAAATATACATAATGATGAAGAAAATATGCATCATGATTAAGAAAATATGCATTATGATGAAGAAAATGAGCAACATGATTAAAAAAATATGCATCATGATGAAGAAAATGAGCATAATGAGGAAAAAAAATATGCATCATGATCAAAAAAATATGCCTCATGGTGAAGAAAATATGCATCATGATGAAGAAAATGAGCATCATGATGAAGAAAATGAGCATCATGATGAAGTAAATATGCATCATGATGAAGAAAATGAGCATCATGATAAAAAGATATTCATCATGATGAAGGAAATGAGCATCATGATGAAGAAAATGAGCATCAATATGAAGAAATTGAGCATCATGTTGAAAAAATATGCATCATGATGAAGAAAATAAGCATCATGACTAAGAAAATATGCATCATGATGAAAAAATGAGCATCATGATGAAGAAAAGGAGCATCATGATGAAGTAAATGAGCATCATGATTAAGAAAATATGCATAACGATGAAGAAAATATGCATCATGATGAAGAAAATGAGCATCATGATTAGGGAAATGGGCATCATGATAAATAAAATAAGCATAATGAGAAAGAAAATGAGCATCATGATTTAGAAAATGAGCATCATGATGAAGAAAATATGCATCATGGTAAAAAAATGAGCATCATGATGAAGAAAATATGCATCATGATGAAGAAAATATGCATCATGATGAAGCAAATATGCATCATGATGAAGAAAATATGCATCATGATGAAGAAAATGAGCATCATGAGAAAAAAATATGTATCATGATTAAAAAAATATGCATCATGGTGAAGAAAATATGCATCATGATGAAGAAAATGAGCATCATGATGAAGAAAATGATCATCATGATGAAGTAAATATGCATCATGATGAAGAAAATGAGCATCATGATAAAGAAAATATTCATCATGATGAAGGAAATGAGCATCATGATGAAGAAAATGAGCATCAAATGAAGAAATTGAGCATCATGTTGAAGAAAATATGCATCATGAGGAAGAAAATGAGCATCATGACTAAGAAAATATGCATCATAATGAAGAAAATATGCATCATGATAAAAAAATAAGCATCATGATGAAGAAAATGAGCATCATGATGATGTAAATGAGCTTCATGATGAAGAAAATATGCATCATGATGAAGAAAATGTGCATCATGATGAAGAAAATAAGCTTCATGATGAAGAAATTAAGCATCATCATGAAGGAAATGTGCATCATGATTAAGGAAATGAGCATCATGATGAAAAAATATGCATCATGATGAAGAAAATGTGCATCATGATGAATCTCATGATGAAAAAAATATGCATCATGATTAAGAAAATGATCATCAAGATGAAAAAAATGAGCATCATGATGAAGAAAATGAGCATCATGATGAAGAAAATGAGATTAATGATGAAGGAAATGAGCATCATGATGAAGAAAAAGAGCATCATGATGAAGAAAATATGCATAATGATGAATAAAATGAGCATCATGATGAAGAAATTAAGCATCATGATGAAGAAAATATATATCATGATGAAGAAAATGAGCATCATGATGAAGAAAATACGTATCATGATGATTAAAATGAATATCATGATGGAGAAAATGAGCATCGTGATGAAGAAAATAAGCATCATGATGTAGAAAATATGAATCATGATGTAGAAATTAAGCATCATGATGAAGGAAATGAACTCATCATATTGAAGAAAATGTGCATCATGATGAAGAAAATATGCATCATGATAAAGAAAATGAACACATGATGAAGAAAATGAGCATCATGATGAAGAAAATATGCATCATGATAAAGAAAATGAACACATGATGAAGAAAATGAGAATCATGATGAAGAAAATGAGCATCATGATGAAGAAAATGAGCATCATGATGAGGGAAATGAGCATCATGATGAAGAAAATAAGCATCATGAGGAAGAAAATGAGCATCATGCTTTAGAAAATGAGCATCATGAGGAAGAAAATATGCATCATGATAAAGAAAATGAGCATCATGATGAAGAAAATATGCATCATGATGAAGAAAATATGCATCATGATGAAGAAAATGAGCATCATGATGAAAAAAATATGCATCATGATGAAGAAAATATGCGTCATGATGAAGAAAATGGGCATTATGATGAAGAAAATGAGCATCATGATGAAGAAAATATACATCATGATGAAGAAAATGAGCATGAAGAAAATGAGTATCATGATGAACAAAATGAGCATCATGATGAAGGAAATGAGCATCATGATGAAGAAAATATGCATTATTATGAATAAAATATGCATCATGATGAAGAAAATAACCATCATGAGGAAAAAAATATGCATCTTGATTAAGAAAATGAGCATCATTATGAAGAAAATATGCATCGTGATGAAGAAAATGAGCATCATTATGAAGAAAATGAGTATAATAATGAAGAAAATATGCATCATGATGAAGTAAATGAGCATCATGATGAAGAGAATAAGCTTCATGATGAAGAAATTAAGCGTCATGATGAAGAAAATGTGCATCATATTGAAGGAAATGAGCATCATGATGAAGAAAATGTGCATCATAATGAATCTCATGATGAAAAAATATGCATCATGATTTAGAAAATGATATCAAGATGAAGAAAATGAGCATCGTGATGAAGAAAATATGCATCATGATGAAGAAAATTAGCATAATGATGAAGGAAATGAGCATCATGATGAAGAAAAAGAGCATCATGATGAAGAAAATATGCTTCATGAAGAATAAAATGAGCATCATGATGAAGAAAATGAGCATCATGATGAAGAAAATATATATCATGATGAAGAAAATGAGCATCATGATGAAGAAAATATGTATCATGATGAAGAAAATGATTATCATGATGGAGAAATAAGCATCATGATGAAGAAAATATGCATCATGATGAAGAAAATATGCATCATGATGAAGAAAATGAGCGTCATGATGAAAAAAATATGCATCATGATGAAGAAAATATGCGTCATGATGAAGAAAATGGGCATTATGATGAAGAAAATGAGCATCATGATGAAGAAAATATGCATCATGATGAAGAAAATGAGCATGAAGAAAATGAGTATCGTGATGAACAAAATGAGCATCATGATGAAGGAAATGAGCATCATGATGAAGAAAATATGCATCATGATGAATAAAATATGCATCATGATGAAGAAAATAACCATCATGAGGAAAAAAATATGCATCTTGATTAAGAAAATAAGCATCTTTATGAAGGAAATGAACACATCATAATGAAGAAAATGAGCATCATGATGAAGAAAATATGCATCATGATGAAGGAAATGAGCATCATGATGAAGAAAATATGCATCATGATAAAGGAAATGAGCATCATGATGAAGAAAATAAGCATCATGATGAAGAAAATATGCATCATGATGAAGAAAATGAGCGTCATGATGAAGAAAATATGCATCATGATGAAGAAAATTGCATTATGATGAAGAAAATGAGTATCATGATGAAGAAAATGAGCATCATGATGAAGAAAATATGCATCATGATTAAGAAAATATGCATCATGATGAAGAAAATGAGCATCATGATGAGGGAAATAGGAATCATGATAAATAAAATAAGCATAATGAGGAAGAAAATGAGCATCATGATTTAGAAAATGAGCATCATGATGAAGAAAATATGCATCATGGTAAAAAAATAAGCATCATGATGAAGAAAATATGCATCATGATGAAGAAAATGAGCATCATGATGAAAAAAATATGCATCATGATGAAGAAAATATGCATCATGATGAAGAAAATATGCGTCATGATGAAGAAAATGGGTATTATATGAAGAAAATGAGCATCATGATGAAGAAAATATGCATCATGATGAAGAAAATATGCATCATGATGAAGAAAATGAGCATGAAGAAAATGAGTATCATGATGAACAAAATGAGCATCCTGATGAAGGAAATGAGCATCATGATGAAGAAAATATGCATCATGATGAAGCAAATATACATCATGATGAAGAAAATATGCATCATGATGAAGAAAATGAGCATCATGAGGAAAAAAATATGCATCATGATTAAAAAAATAGACATCATGGTGAATAAAATATGCATCATGATGAAGAAAATGAGCATCATGATGAAGAAAATGATCATCATGATGAAGTAAATATGCATCATGATGAAGAAAATGAGCATCATGATAAAGAAAATATTCATCATGATGAAGGAAATGAGCATCATGATGAAGAAAATGAGCATCAAATGAAGAAATTGAGCATCATGTTGAAGAAAATATGCATCATGATGAAGAAAATGAGCATCATGACTAAGAAAATATGCATCATGATGAAGAAAATATGCATCATGATGAAAAAATAATCATCATGATGAAGAAAATGAGCATCATGATGAAGTAAATGAGCTTCATGATGAAGAAAATATGCATCATGATGATGAAAATGTGCATCATAATGAAGAAAATAAGCTTCATGATGAAGAAATTAAGCGTCATGATGAAGGAAATGTGCATCATGATTAAGGAAATGAGCATCATGATGAAAAAATATGCATCATGATGAAGAAAATGTGCATCATGATGAATCTCATGATGAAAAAAATATGCATCATGATTAAGAAAATGATCATCAAGATGAAGAAAATGGGCATCATGATGAAGAAAATGAGCATCATGATGAAGAAAATGAGAATAATGATGAAGGAAATGAGCATCATGATGAAGAAAAAGAGCATCATGATGAAGAAAATATGCATAATGATGAATAAAATGAGCATCATGATGAAGAAAATATGCATCATGATAAAGAAAATATATATCATGATGAAGAAAATGAGCATCATGATGAAGAAAATATGTATCATGATGAAGAAAATTGCATTATGATGAAGAAAATAAGTATCATGATGAAGAAAATGAGCATCATGATGAAGAAAATATGCATCATGATTAAGAAAATATGCATCATGATGAAGAACATGAGCATCATGATGAAGAAAATGAGCATCATGATGAGGGAAATAGGAATCATGATAAATAAAATAAGCATAATTAGGAAGAAAATGAGGATCATGATTTAGAAAATGATCATCATGATGAAGAAAATATGCATCATGGTAATAAAATAAGCATCATGATGAAGAAAATATGCATCATGATGAAGAAAATGAGCATTATGATGAAAAAAATATGCATCACGATGAAGAAAATATGCATCATGATGAAGAAAATATGCGTCATGATGAAGAAAATGGGTGTTATATGAAGAAAATGAGCATCATGATGAAGAAAATATGCATCATGATAAAGAAAATATGCATCATGATGAATAAAATGAGCATGAAGAAAATGAGTATCATGATGAACAAAATGAGCATCCTGATGAAGGAAATGAGCATCATGATGAAGAAAATATGCATCATGATAAAGCAAATATACATCATGATGAAGAAAATATGCATCATGATGAAGAAAATGAGCATCATGAGGAAAAAAATATGCATCATGATTAAAAAAATAGGCATCATGGTGAATAAAATATGCATCATGATGAAGAAAATGAGCATCATGATGAAGAAAATGGTCATCATGATGAAGTAAATATGCATCATGATGAAGAAAATGAGCATCATGATAAAGAAAATATTCATCATGATGAAGGAAATGAGCATCATGATGAAGAAAATGTTGGCAATTAGATCTTATGGTTAACGTGATTCAATAAGAAAAACAGATAATCACGTACAGCGGAAGCATAAAACAATTACCTGTCTTCTGGATTGGTGTAGAGGATGATGATCTGTGAAGAACACCTCTGGCCTTCTACAGTATATCCCAAAGTTGACTCTCTGGTGTTGTGTGGTCAACAATCCCCAGAGAGTTCTCAATCTGTTCCTAATGTTTTTCTATGTAAGTGGCGCAGATTTAGGTTATTAGGAACTGAGATAACTTATATACTTCGGCTACTGCAGGGACCAGGAGGAGAAATTGGGCTGGGCCTCAATTAGATTTAATTAACCAAGCTTAGCCCAAAGCTTTTAATTAAATCCAATAATAATAATATAGTCCACTAAAATATTATTATTGCACTACCCATCCAATCCCAAAATTACATTCTGGGCTCCTTCTTATTATGAGCCCGATAGTCTCCCCATGTTTAAGATATACAATGCCCATTAATTAATTAAATTACTGACAACTCAAATTAATTAATATCTCATCCAAGAGTAGTACCACTCAACCTTATTATCATGCCGGAAATTAATCTACTTGCAAGATTTACATGATAAACCTTATGAGCTCCTCAAGGGGACATCATCAACCTATGACGGACATGGATTCCTTCTACAATCAACAACACACCATAGAGACAGCACTACTTCCCAACTCACCGAGTTTGTTGATTTAATACATTTAAATCTCACCCATTGATGAATCAAAGAAATATATACTGCCTTACGTGTCGAGGTTATTGTATAGGGATTAAGAGCACGAACATCCATAATAACAGAGATCAAGTTCTTCTATATAGACAGTACAAGTCGAACGATCTCAGACGGGCCTACTCAATACACAAAGCAGTGTACTAATGTGGTTCTATAGTCAAGACAAACTAATATCAAACCACACTACAACTATACCAATAGATAGTCCCCGTCTATCTCGATTGTGAGCATCTGTTTATACTTTATAAGGAAACTGATAATATGATCTTCCGCGTGTTGTCACACAATATATTATCTACAGTATAAAGTAAATGGACTTTTTCACAAACATATAAATAAATAATTTATAATATGCAAAACAGTTTGATCATATGATTCTCATTTCAAATAAAATCATTATTATATTGTTCAATACAAAAGCAAGGCTTTTAGTATACAAATCTAACAATCTCTCACTTATACTAAAAGACTAAGCTGCCTTATCTGCTGACACGCATCTAATCCCCATTCCTTCTACATGCCCATCGAACGCTTTCGCTGGAAGGCTCTTAGTAAAAGGATCAGCTAGTTTATCCTCAGATTCTATCTTAGCAACAACGACTTCCCTCTTTTAACGATGTCTCGTATCAGGTGGTACTTGCGCTCAATGTGTTTACTCGCATTATGTGCTCGTGGTTCCTTCAAGTTTGCTAATGCACCACTATTATCACAATAAATTGTGATTGCTTTGGGCAAACCAGGAATCACATCCAAGTCCATTAAGAAGTTCCTGAGCCATACCGCTTCTTTAGCTGCCTCAGAGGCTGCTACATATTCAGCTTCCATGGTAGAGTCCGCAACGCATTTCTGCTTTACATTCCTCCATATTACGGCTCCTCCTCCAAGAGTATACACATAACCCAAGGTGGATTTACTAGCATCCCTATCTGACTGGAAATCTGAATCAGTATAACCCAAAGGTAACAAAGTATCTACCCGGTAAACTAGCACATAATCCCTATTCCTTCGCAGGTACTTCAAAATATGCTTTACCGCAGTCCAATGCCCTTGTCCTGGATTACTTTGATACCTACTGACCATGCCCACGGCATAACAGATATCTGGTCTCGTACATAGCATAGCATACATGAGAATTCCCACTGCCGAAGCATAAGGGACCAGCTTCATTGCCCCTATTTCATGTTGTGTCTTTAGACACATTTCCTTAGATAGAGGTATTCCATGTCTAAAAGGTAGAAAACCTTTCTTGGAATCTTGCATGCTAAAACGAGTCAGGATTGTATCAATATATGAAGCTTGGGATAAGCACAACATTCTTTTCTTACGATCCCTTATTAATTTGATCCCAAGAATGTGTCCGGCCTCTCCCAAGTCCTTCATCTCAAATTGCTTGGACAGCCATACCCTTACTGTTGGATTGTATACTAAAAGTCTAGCTTTAGTATGAACAATGTCATAACAATATTTGAAATGAGAATCATTGATCAAATGATTGCATCTTATAATTTATTTTATATGCATGATGCAATAGTCCATTTACTTTATACTGTAGAAAATATGTTGTGCGACAACACGCAGAAGATCATATTATCAGTTTCCTTATAAAGTATAAACAGATGCTCACAACTGAGATAGACGGGGACTCTCTATCGGTATGGTTGTAGTGTGGTTTGGTATTAGCTTGTCTTGGCTATAGAATCACATTAGTGCACTTGTGTGTATTGAGCAGGACCGCTTGAGATCGTTCTTCTTATACTGACTATATAGTAGAACTTGATCTCTGTTATTATGAAAGTTCGTGCTCTTAATCCCTATACAATAACCTCGACACGTAGGGCAGTATGTATTTCTTTGATTCATCAATGGGTGAGATTTATAAGTATTAAATCAACAAACTCGGTGAGTTGGGAAGTAGTGCTGTATCTATGGTGTGCTGTTGATTGTAGAAGGAATCCATGTCCGTCATAGGTTGATGATGTCCCCTTGAGGAGCTCATAAGGTTTATCATGTAATTCTTGCAAGTGGATTAATTTCCGGCATGATAATAAGGTTGAGTGGTACTACTCTCGGATGAGATATTAATTAATTTGAGTTGTCAGTAACTTAATTAATTAATGGACATTGAATATCTTAAACATGGGGAGACTATCGGGCTTATAGTAAGAAAGAGCCCAGAACATAATTTTGGGATTGGACGGGTAGTGCAGTAATAATATTTTAGTGGACTATATTATTATTATTGGATTTAATTAAAAGCTTTGGGCTAAGCTTGGTTAATTAAATTCAATTGAGGCCCAGCCCAATTTCTCCTCCTGGTCCCTGCTGTAGCCCAAGTATATAAGTCATCTCAGTTCCTGTTAAACCTAAGTCATTGCCTCATTTGACATACGGGAGAGAACAGAGAGCAGATTGAGAGAACTCTGGGGATTGTTGACCACCCAACACCAGAGTTGACTTTGGGACATACGGTAGAAGATCAGAGGTGTTCTTCACTGCTGTTCATCCTCTACATCGACCCAGAAGTACGGTAAACACATAATTACTTCCGCTGATTTTGTTTATCTTTTATCCTTACGATCACGTTTGAACCACACGATCCAATTCCCAACAATTGGTATCAGAGCGTTGGTTTCGTGGTGAAACATGAACCATAAGGTTGGGGTTATTATGATTATATGATTATTTGATTTTATTGATATATAATCGCATGATAGTACGCTGTTTTAAGGGTTTGTGTAATTGTGAAATCATGGCATCCTATTTGTACTATCAACCCAGTATGATCATCGATGAAAAAGCATGTAATTAAGAATTACTATATGTTTTGTTGATGATATTGGCGTGTGTTTGTCTTGAAAATTGTACACGCGATTTATGAACACACACGGCTGACGGTCAATGCGGCGGCGGCGGCGGCTATCCCACGATTGCACGGTGATGGCTGATGACGACGCCGGCTGTATGTACGGCCGATTAGAAGCCTGGCGTTGGTTGGGCGGCTCTGCAACTCCCGGTTGCCGGTGTGAAGGAGACCACCAGCACCCGATGGCGGAACGAAGCAAATCCGGCAGTGGGTGTTGATTGTGAGTGCAATTGGAGACGGCGACGATCTCGATTGACATCGACTGACTGGTGCTGGAGGCGGCGCCTGGATTGAGAGCCACCGATGTGGATTCAGTCATCGGGGCTGATGACTGTGAACAACCGCAAGATTTGGGTAATCGAAGGAGATGGCAGCAGGCGTGTTTTTGATTGTGTCTTCTGTCGAATCCTTCGTGGACTTTGGACTTGTCGATGTTCATCGGCGGCTGTACTGGAAGGAGGCGAGGTAGCGACTCGACGACCGACGTCTGATGGCTGAGCGTCGGTGTGTGAAGCGCGGCGGCGCTGGACTGCTTCGTGCCTCGTCGGTGACGCGCTAGTCAACATGCGCGTCTGTGTGCGTCGGTGGTAGCGGCGCCTGACTGCTGGGCGATTCGCGCATTGCGGACTGATGGCGCCGTTCCGGTGGGCTGAGGAAGGCGCCGGCGGCGGCAACAGCGCCTGGTAGCTCCGGTGCCTTCTGTAGTGAGTTGGGGCGATGATGATAGCAGGGCAATCGTTGGCAGCAGTGCATTTCCGGTCGGTTGTGGGCGCAGCTTCCGGCAGCTGCGACACCAGGTTGCACCGGCGACAACTGGTGGCAGTCTTGGGCAGCAGACCGTGTGAAATCAGTTTGCGGCTGGAGAGTTTTAGGGCATCAGATGGGTTTGGGCTCCCTGGGCCTTATTTTAATTGATATTGGGTTGATGGGCTCTATTCCATTTATTTGGTTTTGGGCCTGCTGGTTAGGCCCAATTTTTAATTAAAATAGTTTTGGGCTGCTGGACCTTAATTGTTGCCTACCTGTTGGGCCCATTTTTTATTAAAATGGATGTTGGGCCCAATTCAGTAATGGTTTATAGGCTGTCCATTTTTTTTAATTTGGTTTTGGGCTGTTAGGCCCAAATTTTATTAAAATGGAAATGGGCTGCTGGGCTATTATTTTATTGCTAGTTTTAATTAATTGTGGATAATGGGCCAAGCATGATAATTAATTAATTATATTAATGGACTAATTTTGTGCAAGTGGGCTTGGTGGATTTAATTTAATTTTGAGCTGAGTATATGGGTCATGGAAAATGGGCTTGATTAATTATTTAATCTGCTGCTCATTTTGTGCTTCTTTGTTGCTCTAGGGCCCGAATTAATTAATCCACTATTTATGCAATTAATTAATGTTATATAACTGATTAATTGATTTAATTGTCAATTATTGTTGTATATGTGTAAGACATGTTCTATGTAATTTATTTATTTAAATTGCTGTTAATAGAAGCATGTCTTAGTTGTATATTTTATTCTGGAATATTATATGCATGTTAAAACCCTCGGTATTAAATAACTAAGTGGGAGAGGGGATTGATAATTAATTCCCGCGGCCTCCATTATTGGTTTGTAAGTGATGTGAGTAAACTTGCGTGTTGGCAATAGGCCTTCCTCCCTAACGGATGAGTTTATTCACGGATCACTGGTACAGACTTCATTAAATAATTATTGTTTGTAATGTGGCACATAAACTTGCGTGTTGGCAATAGGCCTTCCTCCCTAACGGATGAGTTTGTGTGCGGTTCACTAGTACAAGCTAATAATTGATGATTGTAGGAAGCTATCCGAGCGCGTGTGTACTTCTCCAACTGCAAGGCACACAAGCTCGCGCAGTGGACTTGGGATCAAATAATGGTGTACACTTAGGTGTAAATAATTAGTATCCTCCCCAACGGAGTCACTGCTATTATTTGCATGGCTAAAGAGGAACTGACTATTAATTATTTTGTCATAAAGTTAGGTTGACAAATGAAATTAATGGGTAAAACCTTCTCTTGTAAATGTTCGGGTTTGTAAACGTCCACCCTAATGTGGCTTGCAGACTCACGGTGCTTGAGATGTCGGTGAATTTTAATTTTATATTGTTTTGAGGGAATCAATATAAAAGGATAAAATTCGAAGATTTGATCGGAATATTTATTTGTGATTCTATGAATTTCGAATGGTTTTATTTCACTAATTGTTAACTAAAAGACATTATATTTACTTGTCCAAATTAGATGATTAGAAAAGAATCTTGGTTTTTAAAATTACTGCTTAAGAAAATACATGTGTATTCTCACAAAGGACGTCTCATGATGCCTATTAAAGTCTCTAGTGAAGAGATGAGAGGTTCATAGAAATATGATGATCTCATGTAACTCTTCGGATACTTGAGTAAATTAAAAAGGCGCAAGATCATGGTTGAATTGATGAATGAATTGGAAAAGCTTGGAATAGAAATTGAAAGGGAAACCTAAATCAATTTATTCTTCACAATTTGCCTGGATGTTTTGAGCAAGTTCTACCTGAAATACGAAAGGTTGTATATGGTGGGAAACTTCTAACAAAACATGTTGCAAAAGAAAGGCAATTTTCATCATGATCTGAACAAGGTTATTATCTTATTTACTAATGGTTTAAACATGATTAGTGATGGCATCTACTGACACGAAGTATGTAGATACTGGAATCACTAAATGTTTATCACTGAGTAAGGATAAGATAGTTAATAATATGGGTAAAACTACAAAGGTAGTGACTATTGCAGTGGGAGTTGTTTATTTATCTCATGATAAGAATAAACGATTGATTATGAGAAATTATCTTTACGTACATTTCATAGAAAGAATTTAATTTCGGTTTCTATGCATTAACGGATGGATACTTCATTTCATTTAAATGACATGGTCATAGTAATGAGGAATGAGGCTATAATCCGATAAAGTACGTTGGTGGATAAAAAGTATACTCTTGAATCATGTACATTCCACAGATGCAATAAATAGTAATTAAATAATGCATCTTCTAATATGAGTAAGAGAAAGGAACCTTCGGAAATGAACTAAACATACATTTGGCGTCTATGACTAATTCATTTTACTTAAGTAGGATTCAAAAGTTGATAGCCGATAGACCGTAAGGTTTATCTGAAGTGGAAACTATCGGACTTGCGAGTCTTGCTTGGAAGTAAAAATGATTAGCTGCCTTTTCAAGGCTGTGGGGAGTAGAGCGAAAAGATATATATGTTGGAATTAGTTCATTCTGATTCAAGCGAACATAATATTATCCAGGCGAGAGGTGGTTATGAATATTCGAAGATTATTCTGGAAACCAATATATTTATATGATGCGCTGCATGTCTAAGTTCTTTGATTAATTCAAGAATTGTAAGGCTCGTACAGTGAAGCGTCATGGAAAATATATTAAGTCATTACGATTCAATCATGATGGCGAATACCTCTTGGGATAGTTAGGAGCTATTGATCAGAAGTTGAGATTAAATCTCAAGTTGTCTACACCGGGCATGCCCCAGCTGAATGGTGTGGAGAATAGAACGAATAAGGCTCTTATGGTTGTGATTAGATAGATGATGAATTATTTGGAATAATTAAATTCATTTTATGGATATGCCCTAGATACAGTAATTCGTAAAACGTTTTGTCTGTTTGTGGGACATCCTATAAAAATGAAGAGTGATTTATTTAGTCCAAAAGATCGAAGGGTGACTGTTAACACAAACACCAGATTTTTGGAAAAGGACTATGTAATAAATCACAAGCCCATGTATAAGTTGTTCTAAAGGTAGTGAGAGGAAAACACAAAGTATTAGTACCAAGTGTACAAGAGGATATACCACAAGGTAAACTGCAACGCATGTCACGTCTGATACATAATTACATGTAGTGCCTTGTCGTAGTGGGAGGGTTGTATGACAACCCATAAATATATGTTTTGGGAGAGTCGTGAGACTTGATCCCTAGTGAACATGGTATTGTCCCACGGATACGACGTAGCACTATAAGATGAAAATGCGGAATCTTAGTAAGTTGCAATGCATGTTGAAATAGAATCTACGGATTCTATATTAAGTCTGGGAACTTGTATGACCACTAAATGGTGTAAAAGCCATTGCAAGGGTCAAAGGAAATAAAAGAGGATCATATGGAAAGGTGAAAACCTTAGAAGCAAAGCTTGTTGCGAAAAGATGTACTCAGAAAGAAATGGTTCGATTATGAGAGAACATATTCGCTGGTAGCTATGCTTAAATTGATCTGGATTCTTTTATTTATTGCTGCTCATATTGAATTATGAGGGACAACAAATAGATGTCAAGACAGCTTTCCTGATTGAAAGTCTTGAGGAAAACATCTATGTGAAGCAACCAGAGTGATTCATTGCAAAGTACTAATATCATTTTGATAGTAAGCTTAAAAGTGTCCAGCGATGGACTAAAGCAAGCTTTGAGATCGTGAAGCATCTGTTTTGATTAGGTAATCCAGTGGCACGAATTTAAATCAATCAGCGGATGTATCTTGTGTATTGAAAAGAGTGACGGAAACGTGGTGGTATTTTTTGTACTATACGTAGATAGTATCTTGCTCATTGGAGACAATGAAAGCGTATTATCGGGCGTATGGGTATGGTTAATAAAGCGGTAGAGATGAAGGGCTTAAGAAAGGCAAAATATATCCTTTTGATCACGGTAAAACGGATCACAAGAAAGGATATTATGCTTATCTCAAGTTTCATAAAATGATACAGTCCATACTCGTTTAGCATGTAAATTTATCTAAGTGAATGTGTCTTTGAGACACAAGAAGAAGATAAAGAGGATGAAAGCGGTTCCTTATGCTTCGGCGAATAAGGAAGCTTAATCTAAGAAATGCTATGAACAATGTTGGACATCTGTTTTGCTAAATGCAAGAACAGTGGATATCAACGTAACCCGGAACAAGAATGATGAACTGTGGTAAGACATTTATAAAGTGCCTAAAAAGGACTGGAAATTATATGTGGACTTACTGGACAGATTCACTGCTTCTTGTGGATTACGTAGATTCAGATTTTTTAGTCAGATTGGACGGCAGTAAATTCACCTCAAAGGTTATGTGTTTAATCTTAGGAAGTAGAGTCATAATGTGGAGGAGTGTTATATAGAAATATATTTTAGACTCCGGACTCCATCATGGAAAGACGAGGAATTGGAGCCTATGAGGCAGCCAAAGTATGTATATGACTCTAGAGACTTCATGATGGACTTTGAAATGTTTCTAAGTTTGCCCAAGGTAATCACAATTTACATTGATGATATTGGTGCAGTTGCAAACTTGAAGAAATCACAAGTCCATAAGGCAATTAAACACATGGAGCGCGAGTACCACCTGTTACGAGAAATCGTATGATGAGGGGAAGATTGTTATCGCCTAGATTGCATCGGATGATGACCTAGTAAACCATTTACAAGGACCTTAAGGCGAGAGCTTTTAATGGTCGTGTAGTGGGAGTAGGAATCAGATGTATGGCAGAAGACATGACATCATAGTCTTTTAGTATAAGTGGGAGATTGTTGGATTGTATACTAAAAGTCTAGCTTTAGTATGAACAATGTCATAACAATATTTAAAATGAGAATCATTGATCAAATGATTGCATCTTATAATTTATTTTATATGCATGATGCAATAGTCCATTTACTTTATACTGTAGATAATATGTTGTGCGACAACACGCAGAAGATCATATTATCGGTTTCCTTATAAAGTATAAACAGATGCTCACAACTGAGATAGACGGGGACTCTCTATCGGTATGGTTGTAGTGTGGTTTGGTATTAGCTTGTCTTGGCTATAGAATCACATTAGTGCACTTGTGTGTATTGAGCAGGACCGCCTGAGATCGTTCTTCTTATACTGACTATATAGTAGAACTTGATCTCTGTTATTATGAAAGTTCATGCTCTTAATCCCTATACAATAACCTCGACACGTAGGGCAGTATGTATTTCTTTGATTCATCAATGGGTGAGATTTATAAGTATTAAATCAACAAACTCGGTGAGTTGGGAAGTAGTGCTGTATCTATGGTTTGCTGTTGATTGTAGAAGGAATCCATGTCCGTTATAGGTTGATGATGTCCTCTTGAGGAGCTCATAAGGTTTATCATGTAAATCTTGCAAGTGGATTAATTTCCGGCATGATAATAAGGTTGAGTGGTACTACTCTCGGATGAGATATTAATTAATTTGAGTTGTCAGTAACTTAATTAATTAATGGACATTGAATATCTTAAACATGGGGAGACTATCGGGCTTATAATAAGAAGGAGCCCAGAACATAATTTTGGGATTGGACGGGTAGTGCAGTAATAATATTTTAGTGGACTATATTATTATTATTGGATTTAATTAAAAGCTTTGGGCTAAGCTTGGTTAATTAAATTCAATTGAGGCCCAGCCCAATTTCTCCTCCTGGTCCCTGCTGTAGCCCAAGTATATAAGTCATCTCAGTTCCTGTTAAACCTAAGTCAGTGCCTCATTTGACATACGGGAGAGAACAGAGAGCAGATTGAGAGAACTCTGGGGATTGTTGACCACCCAACACCAGAGTTGACTTTGGGACATACGGTAGAAGATCAGAGGTGTTCTTCACTGCTGTTCATCCTCTACATCGACCCAGAAGTACAGTAAACACATAATTGCTTCCGCTGATTTTGTTTATCTTTTATCCTTACGATCACGTTTGAACCACACGATCCAATTCCCAACACTTATGCCCGACAATACCTTTACATTGTTTCCAATGAGCAGAATATCATCCACGTAGAGTACAAGAAATACCACTACATTTCCGTCACACTTCTTGTATACACATGATTCATCCGGACATTGAATAAATCTATATGACTGGATTATTTCATCAAAACGGATGTTCCAAGATCTTGAAGCTTGTTTCAATCCATAAATGGACTTTTTAAGCTTACACACAAGATGCTCTTCGCCCTTTGCAATGAAACCCTCTGGTTGCTTCATGTAGATGTTTTCCTCAAGACTTCCATTCAGGAAAGCTGTCTTGACATCCATCTGCCATACCTCATAATCCATATGAGCAGCAATAGACAAAAGAATCCGGATTGACTTAAGCATGGCCACGGGCGAGAAGGTTTCCTCATAATCGATTCCTTCTTTCTGAGTATATCCTTTAGCCACAAGCCTTGCTTTAAAAGTTTCCACCTTACCGTCAGATCCTCTTTTTCTCTTATAGATCCACTTGCATCCAATAGCTTTTACACCATTAGGTGGTTCTACAAGCTCCCAGACATGATTAGAATACATGGATTCTATCTCAGATTTCATTGCGTTTTGCCATAATTGAGCATCTTTATCCTGCAGTGCCTCGTTGTAATTCCATGGGTCAATTTCATGTTCACCTGGGACCAAGTCGGATGACTCTCCCAATCCCATGAATCTATCCGGTTGTCTGGCAACTCTCCCACTACGACGAGGCTCCGCAGGTATTTGTGTATCATGTGTGACACGCGGTGCAGTGTCCTGTGGTATATCCTCTTGCACAGTTGGTATATTGTTTGGTGTTTCCCTTCTAACTTCTTCTAGAACAATTGTACTCTTAGGTTTGTGATTCATTACATAATCCTCTTCCAAAAATCTGGCGTTCGTACTCACGATCACCTTTTGGTCATTAGGATCATAAAATAGACCACCCCTCGTTCCTTTAGGATATCCTATAAACGGACAAGCATCCGTACGCGATTCTAACTTATCAGAATCTTGCTTCAACACATGTGCCGGAGCACCCCAAATCCGAAAGTATTTGAAACTAGGCTTTCGCTTTGTCCACAATTCGATGGGTGTTGAAGCTACTGATTTAGAAGGTACTAAATTCAGGATATAAGCTGCTGTATCCAAGGCATATCCCCAAAACGAGCTGGGTAATTCCGAATAACTCATCATAGATCTTACCATTTCCATAAGAGTCCTATTCCTTCTTTCTGCTACACCATTCTGCTGGGGTGTGCTCGGTGCAGACAATTGGGATTCAATCATATTTTCTGATAAATAATTCCTAAACTCTCCCAAGAGGTATTCGCCACCACGATCAGATCGTAGTGTCTTGATATATTTTCCAAGATGCTTTTCCACATCAGCCTTGTACTCTTTGAATTTATCAAGACACTTAGACTTGCGGCGCATCAAATAAACATACCCGTATCTAGAATAATCGTCAATGAAAGTGACGAAATATTCATAACCACCTCTTGCCTGGACAGACATAGGACCACATAAATCTGAATGAACCAATTCCAACAAATCCTTGGCTCTATACCCCTTTGCCTTCAAAGGCCTCTTGGTCATTTTTCCTTCCAAGCAGGATTCGCAAGTTGGATAATTTTCCACTACTAATGAACTCAGAGGTCCATCAGCTATCAACCTTTGAATCCTACTCAAGTTAATATGACCTAGTCTTAGATGCCAAAGATATGTTTGATTCATTTTAGAAGGTTCTTTTCTCTTATTAGTAGATGTATCATTCATTTCAATTTGTAGCACTGTGGGAGTAATTGGATTAAGAGTATACAAATTATCTATCAATGCACCATCACAGATAAAAAATCCATTTTTCCTTAAAACAACTTTGTCATTAAAAAAAACAGAATATCCATCCATAAACAATTTAGAAACTGAAATTAAATTCTTTCTAAAATGAGGTACATAAAGACAATTCCTCAAAACAAGAGTTTTATTCTTATTAAAAGATAAATAGACGTCTCCCACTGCAACAGCTGCTACTCTTGTAGCATTTCCCATGAGTATTGTAATCTCTCCATCACTGAGCTGTCGGGTTTGGTGGAACCCCTGCAAAGAATTGCAGACATGGTCAGTGGCTCCCATATCTACACACCAAGTGTCAGCAGATACAGCCGCTAAACACGATTCAACAACTAGTATATAAGACTTACCATTCCTGTTCCCCTTCAGAAGAGGGCAGTCTGCCTTGTAGTGTCCCGGCTGCTTACATTTGAAGCACTTGCCTTTAGGCTTCTTGACCGCACCAGTCTTTGCTTTCACTTGGTTCACCGGTGCTGAATTTCCTTGCTTCTTTTTCTTCCTACTGCATTTTGGCCTAGGATGAGCAGCATATTCAGCAACATGAACCTAAGGAGGTCTACAAAACAGTTCTTCCACCACCACAAGTTCTGTCAGAAGTTCCGCCAATGTGTACAAATATTTGTTCATACCATAGTTCAGGCGAAACTGCTCAAAACTCCTAGGCAAGCTTTGGAGTATGATATCGACCTGGGTTTCCCCATCGATTTCAGCTCCAAGAACTTCCAACTCATTGAGTTGGCCCATCATCCTGAGGACATGTTCCCTTACGGGAGTGCCCTCAGCCATTTTGGTATTCATCAAGACCGACATGCCCTTCGACCTAGCAGGATGACTCTGATGTCCGAAGAGTTCCTTAAGATTATGCATCATATCATAGGCGGTCTCCATGGCTTGATGCTGAGTCTGAAGCACATTTGACATAGAAGCCAAAATGTAGCATTTAGCCATCCTATCAGCCTTGGTCCACTTATTATAAGCATTTCTTCGCTCTTCGGTAGAGTCATCATTAGGTTCCGGAGGACATTCCTCAGAGAGAACAAAGATATAATCTTCAGCAGTTAAAACAATGTCCATGTTTCGCTTCCAGTCGACATAATTTGTACCAGTAAGTTTATGCTCTTTAAGTATTACAGAAAGTGAGTTGAGTGCCATTTGAAAATCTTGAGAATCATAATTAAATAAACAGATCAAACACTTCAAATTTATCAATTTATATTGAATCCCTCAAATCAATATAAAATAAAATTCACCAACATCTCAAGCACCGTGAATTTGCATGCCACGTTAGGGTGGACGTATACAAACCCGAACATTTACAAGAGTAGGTTTTACCCATTAATTTCATTCGTCAACCTGACTTTATGACAAAATAATTAATAGTCGGTTACTTTTTAGCCATGCAAATAACAGCAGTGACTCCGTTGGGGAGGATACTTATTATTTACACCTAAGTGTATACCATTATTTGATTCCAAGTCCGCTGCCCAAGCTTATGTGCCTTCAGTTGGTGAAATCCACACGCGCTCGGATAACTTTCTGTAATCATCATGAAGAAGTTTGTACTAGTGAACCATGAATAAACTCATCCGTTAGGGAGGAAGGCTCTAATGCCAATGCGCAAGTTTACTCATATCACTTACAAACTAATAATGGAGGCCATGGGAATTTATTTACCAATCCCCTCTCCCATTTAGTTATTTAGCACAGAGGGTTTTTAACATGCATATAATATTTCATAATAAAATATACAACTTAGCATGCTTCTATTAAAGTAATTTAAAATTAAATAAATCACATAGAACATGTCTTTCACATATACAACAATTAATTGTCAAGCAAAACAATTAAATCAATTATATATAATAATTAATTGCATAATAATGTTGGATCAAATTAATGGGCCCAACAGACCCAAACAACATTGGCATAAAATGAGCAGCCCATTAATTAATTTAATTATGCCCATTTAACCCAGCCAATATAAGTATGATCTGGCCCAATACCACAAACAATTAAACAAAACAGGCCCAGCAGTTCAAATAATTAAAAGTCAATCATGAAGCCCAAGGTTTTTAATAATAAAAAAACAACAAGCCCAACCGCAGCCCAAGAAGGACTGAAGCCCTAGGAACAGCCGCCGCCCGCCTTCTCTTCATCCTGCAGGGACACCGGTGCAACCAGTCGCCGCTGAGCCGCTGTCTCCAGTGGAGCCGCCAAACGTCCACCGGAATTTCACCGTTGGCCCACCGCCGAGCAGCTACCGGCCGCAGTCTCCTTCCAACCGTAGCTTCACTGCTAGCAGTCGACGGCTGGAAACAATACCGCTGTGGCAATCGGCGGCCGTGCCCACAGCCGTTCGCTGTCGCGCCGTCAGTCCGCCGGAATCACTTCCTCCGCCCACTGTCGTGCTGGCTCCGCACCGGAGACCTCGCAGCAGCATCGACCAGCGCCACCTCGCACCGCCGTGCACCACCACAGACAGACCAGCTGCACTCTTCCCTCACCAATCTGATGAATTCTGCCACCCCCGTCCGCGTCCAGACCGCCGATGCAGTCCACGCTTCAGAGGCCGTATCGATCTACTCCGATTCGATCGGGATCGGGTGGAACTCAAACAGATCCCTCTGTCGGACACCGCCACGAACGCACCCAGGAGCAACCACAGTCACCCCGCCACGCTTCCTGCTTCAATGATCGACCGTGAATCGGGGCCGCAATACTCGGCATAAGCGCCGTCGCCTCGATTCCGCCAGTCGTTGATGCCGACACATCTCCGAGACACGCCTCGCCTTGGAATCATCACCGCCGCGCCGCGTTTACCACTAGCTGCCGCCAGTCGAATTTCCAATGCCGCCGTGACATCATCGACTCAGCCCGAAGCCACCATCCATTGACAGTCAGCACCGGTCAAACACCGTCTCCTTGTCGGATGACCACGCGCCGCCGGGATGAACGCTTATTGACAGGGTGCGCGTGTGTGATGTGTGTGATAAAAACAATACAGATTGCTATTTTTTGTGTAAGACTATTGTGTGTACAGTGTAAAAAAAACACACATCACATCAAATCAACAAGTCAATTTGACTCCAGTTTGAACACACGAAAAGGATCAATTAACATGTGATTAAAGTCAGATTAAAACAATTAATCAAATAATCACATAAACTAATTCTTACAAATCACGTTTCACCAGGAAACAAGGCTCTGATACCAATTGTTGGCAATTGGATCTTATGGTGAACGTGATTCAATAAGAAAAATAGATAATCACGTACAGCGGAAGCATAAAACAATTACCTGTCTTCTAGATTGGTGTAGAGGATGATGATCTGTGAATAACACCTCTGGCCTTCTACAGTATATCCCAAAGTTGACTCTCTAGTGTTGTGTGGTCAACAATCCCCAGAGAGTTCTCAATCTGTTCCTAATCTTTTTCTACGTAAGTGGCGCAGACTTAGGTTATTAGGAACTGAGATAACTTATATACTTGGGCTACTGCAGGGACCAGGAGGAGAAATTGGGCTGGGCCTCAATTAGATTTAATTAACCAAGCTTAGCCCAAAGCTTTTAATTAAATCCAATAATAATAATATAGTTCACTAAAATATTATTATTGCACTACCCATCCAATCCCAAAATTACGTTCTGGGCTCCTTCTTATTATGAGCCCGATAGTCTCCCCATGTTTAAGATATACAATGCCCATTAATTAATTAAGTTACTGACAACTCAAATTAATTAATATCTCATCCGAGAGTAGTACTACTCAACCTTATTATCATGCCGGAAATTAATCCACTTGCAAGATTTACATGATAAACGTTATGAGCTCCTCAAGGGGACATCATCAACCTATGATGGACATGGATTCCTTCTACAATCAACAGCACACCATAGAGACAACACTACTTCCCAACTCACCGAGTTTGTTGATTTAATACATTTAAATCTCACCCATTGATGAATCAAAGAAATATATACTGCCTTACGTGTCGAGGTTATTGTATAGGGATTAAGAGCACGAACATCCATAATAAAAGAGATCAAGTTCTTCTATATAGACAGTACAAGTCGAACGATCTCAGACGGTCCTACTCAATACACAAAGCAGTGTACTAATATGGTTCTATAGTCAAGACAAACTAATACCAAACCACACTACAACCATACCGATAGATAGTCCCCGTCTATCTCGATTGTGAGCATCTGTTTATACTTTATAAGGAAACTGATAATATGATCTTCCGCGTGTTGTCGCACAACATATTATCTACAGTATATAGTAAATGGACTTTTGCACAAACATATAAATAAATAATTTATAATATGCAAAACAGTTTGATCATATGATTCTCATTTCAAATAAAATCGTTATTACATTGTTCAATACAAAAGCAAGGCTTTTAGTATACAAATCTAACAGAAAATGAGCATCAAATGAAGAAATTGAGCATCATGTTGAAGAAAATATGCATCATGATAAAGAAAATGAGCATCATGACTAAGAAAATATGCATCATGATGAAGAAAATATGCATCATGATGAAAAAATAAGCATCATGATGAAGAAAATGAGCATCATGATGAAGTAAATGAGCTTCATGATGAAGAAAATATGCATCATGATGAAGAAAATGTGCATCATAATGAAGAAAATAAGCTTCATGATGAAGAAATTAAGCATCATGATGAAGGAAATGTGCATCATGATTAAGGAAATGAGCATCATGATGAAAAAATATGCATCATGATGAAGAAAATGTGCATCATGATGAATCTCATGATGAAAAAAATATGCATCATGATTAAGAAAATGATCATCAAGATGAAGAAAATGGGCATCATGATAAAGAAAATGAGCATCATGATGAAGAAAATGAGAATAATGATGAAGGAAATGAGCATCATGATGAAGAAAAAGAGCATCATGATGAAGAAAATATGCATAATGATGAATAAAATGAGCATCATGAGGAAGAAAATAAGCATCATGATGAAGAAAATATATATCATGATGAAGAAAATGAGCATCATGATGAAGAAAATATGTATCATGATGAAGAAAATGAATATCATGATGGAGAAAATGAGCATCGTGCTGAAGAAAATAAGCATCATGATTAAGAAAATATGAATCATGATGAAGAAATTAAGCATCATGATGAAGGAAATGAACACATCATAATGAAGAAAATGAGCATCATGATGAAGAAAATGAACACATGATGAAGAAAATGAGCATCATGATGAAGAAAATATGCATCATGATGAAGGAAATGAGCATCATGATGAAGAAAATATGCATCATGATGAAGAAAATGTGCATCATGATGAAGAAAATAAGCTTCATGATGAAGAAATTAAGCGTCATGATGAAGGAATTATGCATCATGATGAAGGAAATGAGCATCATGATGAAGAAAATGTGCATCATGATGAAGAAAATATGCATCATGATGAAGAAAATAAGCATCACGATGAAGAAAATTTGTATTATGCTGAAGAAAATGAGTGTCATGATGAAGAAAATGAGTATCATGATTAAGAAAATATGCATCATGATGAATAAAGTGAGCATCATGATGAGGAAAATGAGCATCATGATGAGGGAAAAGAGCATCACGATGAATAAAATATGCATCATGATGAAGAAAATGAGCATCATGATTTAGACAATGAGCATCATGATGAAGAAAATATGCATCATGATAAAGAAAATGAGCGTAATGATGAAGAAAATATGCATCATGATGAAGAAAATATGCATCATGATTAAGAAAATATGCATTATGATGAAGAAAATGAGCAACATGATGAAAAAAATATGCATCATGATGAAGAAAATGAGCATAATGAGGGAAAAAAATATGCATCATGATCAAAAAAATATGCCTCATGGTGAAGAAAATATACATCATGATGAAGAAAGTGAGCATCATGATTAAGAAAATGAGCATCATGATGAAGTAAATATGCATCATGATGAAGAAAATGAGCATCATGATAAAAAAAATATTCATCATGATGAAGGAAATGAGCATCATGATTAAGAAAATGAGCATCAAGATGAAGAAATTGAGCATGATGTTGAAAAAATATGCATCATGATGAAGAAAATGAGCACCATGACTAAGAAAATATGCATCATGATGAAAAAATGAGCATCATGATGAAGAAAAAGAGCATCATGATGAAGTAAATGAGCATCATGATGAAGAAAATATGCATAATGATGAAGAAAATATGCATCATGATTAAGAAAATGAGTATAATGATTAGGGAAATGGGAATCATGATAAATAAAATAAGCATAATGAGGAAGAAAATGAGCATCATGATTTAGAAAATGAGCATCATGATGAAGAAAATATGCATAATGGTAAAAAAATGAGCATCATGATGAAGAAAATATGCATCATGATGAAGAAAATGAGCATCATGATGAAAAAAATATTCATATGCATCATGATGAAGAAAATATGCATCATGATGAAGAAAATGGGCATTATGATGAAGAAAATGACCATCATGATGAAGAAAATATGCATCATGATGAAGCAAATATGCATCATGATGAAGAAAATATGCATCATGATGAAGAAAATGAGCATCATGAGAAAAAAAATATGCATCATGATTAAAAAAATATGCATCATGGTGAAGAAAATATGCATCATGATGAAGAAAATGAGCATCATGATGAAGAAAATGATCACCATGATGATGTAAATATGCATCATGATGAAGAAAATGAGCATCATGATAAAGAAAATATTCATCATGATGAAGGAAATGAGCACCATGATGAAGAAAATGAGCATCAAATGAAGAAATTGAGCATCATGTTGAAGAAAATATGCATCATGAGGAAGAAAATGAGCATAATGACTAAGAAAATATGCATCATGATGAAGAAAATATGCATCATGATGAAGAAAATAAGCTTCATGATGAAGAAATTAAGCGTCATCATGAAGGAAATGTGCATCATGATTAAGGAAATGAACATCATGATGAAAAAATATGCATCATGATGAAGAAAATGTGCATCATGATGAATCTCATGATGAAAAAAATATGCATCATGATTAAGAAAATGATCATCAAGATGAAAAAAATGAGCATCATGATGAAGAAAATGAGCATCATGATGAAGAAAATGAGAATAATGATGAAGGAAATGAGCATTATGATGAAGAAAAAGAGCATCATGATGAAGAAAATATGCATAATGATAAATAAAATGAGCATCATGATGAAGAAAATAAGCATCATGATGAAGAAAATATATATCATGATGAAGAAAATATGTATCATGATGAAGAAAATGAATATCATGATGGAGAAAATAAGCATCGTGATGAAGAAAATAAGCTTCATGATGAAGAAATTAAGCGTCATGATGAAGGAATTATGCATCATGATGAAGGAAATGAGCATCATGATGAAGAAAATGTGCATCACGATGAAGAAAATATACATCATGATGAAGAAAATAAGCATCACGATGAAGAAAATTTGTATTATGCTGAAGAAAATGAGTGTCATGATGAAGAAAATGAGTATCATGATTAAGAAAATATGCATCATGATGAATAAAGTGAGCATCATGATGAGGAAAATGAGCATCATGATGAGGGAAAAGAGCATCACGATGAATAAAATATGCATCATGATGAAGAAAATGAGCATCATGATTTAGACAATGAGCATCATGATGAAGAAAATATGCATCATGATAAAGAAAATGAGCATAATGATGAAGAAAATATGCATCATGATGAAGAAAATATGCATCATGATGAAGAAAATGAGCATCATGATGAAAAAAATATACATAATGATGAAGAAAATATGCATCATGATTAAGAAAATATGCATTATGATGAAGAAAATGAGCAACATGATGAAAAAAATAAGCATCATGATGAAGAAAATGAGCATAATGAGGGAAAAAAATATGCATCATGATCAAAAAAATATGCCTCATGGTGAAGAAAATATACATCATGATGAAGAAAATGAGCATCATGATGAAGAAAATGAGCATCATGATGAAGTAAATATGCATCATGATGAAGAAAATGAGCATCATGATAAAAAAAATATTCATCATGATGAAGGAAATGAGCATCATGATGAAGAAAATGAGCATCAAGATGAAGAAATTGAGCATGATGTTGAAAAAATATGCATCATGATGAAGAAAATGAGCATCGTGACTAAGAAAATATGCATCATGATGAAAAAAAGAGCATCATGATGAAGAAAAAGAGCATCATGATGAAGTAAATGAGCATCATGATAAAGAAAATATGCATAATGATGAAGAAAATATGCATCATGATTAAGAAAATGAGTATCATGATTAGGGAAATGGGAATCATGATAAATAAAATAAGCATAATGAGGAAGAAAATGAGCATCATGATTTAGAAAATGAGCATCATGATGAAGAAAATATGCATAATGGTAAAAAAAAATGAGCATCATGATGAAGAAAATATGCATCATGATGAAGAAAATGAGCATCATGATGAAAAAAATATGCATATGCATCATGATGAAGAGAATATGCGTCATGATGAAGAAAATGGGCATTATGATGAAGAAAATGACCATCATGATGAAGAAAATATGCATCATGATGAAGAAAATATAAATCATGATGAAGCAAATATGCATCATGATGAAGAAAATATGCATCATGATGAAGAAAATGAGCATCATGAGAAAAAAAAATATGCATCATGATTAAAAAAATATGCATCATGGTGAAGAAAATATGCATCATGATGAAGAAAATGAGCATCATGATGAAGAAAATGATCACCATGATGAAGTAAATATGCATCATGATGAAGAAAATGAGCATCATGATAAAGAAAATATTCATCATGATGAAGGAAATGAGCATCATGATGAAGAAAATGAGCATCAAATGAAGAAATTGAGCATCATGTTGAAGAAAATATGCATCATGAGGAAGAAAATGAGCATAATGACTAAGAAAATATGCATCATGATGAAGAAAATATGTATCATGATAAAAAATAAGCATCATGATGAAGAAAATGAGCATCATGATGAAGTAAATGAGCTTCATGATGAAGAAAATATGCATCATGATGAAGAAAATGTGCATCATGATGAAGAAAATAAGCTTCATGATGAAGAAATTAAGCGTTATCATGAAGGAAATGTGCATCATGATTAAGGAAATGAGCATCATGATGAAAAAATATGCATCATGATGAAGAAAATCTGCATCATGATGAATCTCATGATGAAAAAAATATGCATCATGATTAAGAAAATGATCATCAAGATGAAAAAAATGAGCATCATGATGAAGAAAATGAGCATCATGATGAAGAAAATGAGAATAATGATGAAGGAAATGAGCATTATGATGAAGAAAAAGAGCATCATGATGAAGAAAATATGCATAATGATAAATAAAATGAGCATCATGATGAAGAAAATAAGCATCATGATGAAGAAAATATATATCATGATGAAGAAAATATGTATCATGATGAAGAAAATGAATATCATGATGGAGAAAATGAGCATCGTGATGAAGAAAATAAGATTTATGATGAAGAAAATATGAATCATGATGAAGAAATTAAGCATCATGATGAAGGAAATGAACACATCATAATAAAGAAAATGAGCATCATGATGAAGAAAATATGCATCATGATGAAGAAAATGAACACATGATGAAGAAAATGAGCATCATGATGAAGAAAATATGCATCATGATGAAGGAAATGAGCATCATGATGAAGAAAATGAGCATCATGATGAACAAAATATGCATCATGATGAAGAAAATAAGCATCACGATGAAGAAAATTTGTATTATGATGAAGAAAATGAGTCTCATGATGAAGAAAATGAGTATCATGATTAAAAAAATATGCATGATGATGAAGAAAGTGAGCATCATGATGAGGAAAATGAGCATCATGATGAGGGAAATGAGCATCACGATGAATAAAATAAGTATCATGATGAAGAAAATGAGCATCATGATTTAGAAAATGAGCATCATGATGAAGAAAATATGAATCATGATAAAGAAAATGAGCATAATGATGAAGAAAATATGCATCATGATGAAGAAAATATGCATCATGATGAAGAAAATGAGCATCATGATGAAAAAAATATACATAATGATGAAGAAAATATGCATCATGATGAAGAAAATATGCATTATGATGAAGAAAATGAACAACATGATGAAAAAAATATGCATCATGGTAAAGAAAATATGCATCATGATGAAGAAAATGAGCATCATGATGAAGAAAATGAGCATCATGATGAAGTAAATATGCATCAAGATGAAAAAAATGAGCATCATGATAAAGAAAATATTCATCATGATGAAGGAAAGGAGCATCATGATGAAGAAAATGAGCATCAAGATGAAGAAATTTAGCATCATGTTGAAAAAATATGCATCATGATGAAGAAAATGAGCATCATGACTAAGAAAATATGCATCATGATGAAAAAAATGAGCATCATGATGAAGAAAAAGAGCATCATGATGAAGTAAATGAGCATCATGATGAAGAAAATATGCATATTGATGAAGAAAATATGCATCAAGATGAAGAAAATGTGCATCATGATTAATCTCATGATGAAAAAAATATGCATCATGATTAAGAAAATGATCATCAAGATGAAAAAAATGAGCATCATGATGAAGAAAATGAGCATCATGATGAAGAAAATGAGAATAATGATGAAGGAAATGAGCATTATGATGAAGAAAAAGAGCATCATGATGAAGAAAATATGCATAATGATAAATAAAATGAGCATCATGATGAAGAAAATAAGCATCATGATGAAGAAAATATATATCATGATGAAGAAAATATGTATCATGATGAAGAAAATGAATATCATGATGGAGAAAATAAGCATCGTGATGAAGAAAATAAGCTTCATGATGAAGAAATTAAGCGTCATGATGAAGGAATTATGCATCATGATGAAGGAAATGAGCATCATGATGAAGAAAATGTGCATCACGATGAAGAAAATATACATCATGATGAAGAAAATAAGCATCACGATGAAGAAAATTTGTATTATGCTGAAGAAAATGAGAGTCATGATGAAGAAAATGAGTATCATGATTAAGAAAATATGCATCATGATGAATAAAGTGAGCATCATGATGAGGAAAATGAGCATCATGATGAGGGAAAAGAGCATCACGATGAATAAAATATGCATCATGATGAAGAAAATGAGCATCATGATTTAGACAATGAGCATCATGATGAAGAAAATATGCATCATGATAAAGAAAATGAGCATAATGATGAAGAAAATATGCATCATGATGAAGAAAATATGCATCATGATGAAGAAAATGAGCATCATGATGAAAAAAATATACATAATGATGAAGAAAATATGCATCATGATTAAGAAAATATGCATTATGATGAAGAAAATGAGCAACATGATGAAAAAAATAAGCATCATGATGAAGAAAATGAGCATAATGAGGGAAAAAAATATGCATCATGATCAAAAAAATATGCCTCATGGTGAAGAAAATATACATAATGATGAAGAAAATGAGCATCATGATGAAGAAAATGAGCATCATGATGAAGTAAATATGCATCATGATGAAGAAAATGAGCATCATGATAAAAAAAAATATCCATCATGATGAAGGAAATGAGCATCATGATGAAGAAAATGAGCATCAAGATGAAGAAATTGAGCATGATGTTGAAAAAATATGCATCATGATGAAGAAAATAAGCATCATGACTAAGAAAATATGCATCATGATGAAAAAATGAGCATCATGATGAAGAAAAAGAGCATCATGATGAAGTAAATGAGCATCATGATGAAGAAAATATGCATAATGATGAAGAAAATATGCATCATGATTAAGAAAATGAGTATCATGATTAGGGAAATGGGAATCATGATAAATAAAATAAGCATAATGAGGAAGAAAATGAGCATCATGATTTAGAAAATGAGCATCATGATGAAGAAAATATGCATAATGGTAAAAAAAAATGAGCATCATGATGAAGAAAATATGCATCATGATGAAGAAAATGAGCATCATGATGAAAAAAATATGCATATGCATCATGATGAAGAGAATATGCGTCATGATGAAGAAAATGGGCATTATGATGAAGAAAATGACCATCATGATGAAGAAAATATGCATCATGATGAAGAAAATATGCATCATGATGAAGCAAATATGCATCATGATGAAGAAAATATGCATCATGATGAAGAAAATGAGCATCATTAGAAAAAAAAATATGCATCATGATTAAAAAAATATGCATCATGGTGAAGAAAATATGCATCATGATGAAAAAAATGAGCATCATGATGAAGAAAATGATCACCATGATGAAGTAAATATGCATCATGATGAAGAAAATGAGCATCATGATAAAGAAAATATTCATCATGATGAAGGAAATGAGCATCATGATGAAGAAAATGAGCATCAAATGAAGAAATTGAGCATCATGTTGAAGAAAATATGCATCATGAGGAAGAAAATGAGCATAATGACTAAGAAAATATGTATCATGATGAAGAAAATATGCATCATGATAAAAAATAAGCATCATGATGAAGAAAATGAGCATCATGATGAAGTAAATGAGCTTCATGATGAAGAAAATATGCATCATGATGAAGAAAATGTGCATCATGATGAAGAAAATAAGCTTCATGATGAAGAAATTAAGCATTATCATGAAGGAAATGTGCATCATGATTAAGGAAATGAGCATCATGATGAAAAAATATGCATCATGATGAAGAAAATCTGCATCATGATGAATCTCATGATGAAAAAAGTATGCATCATGATTAAGAAAATGATCATCAAGATGAAAAAAATGAGCATCATGATGAAGAAAATGAGCATCATGATGAAGAAAATGAGAATAATGATGAAGGAAATGAGCATTATGATGAAGAAAAAGAGCATCATGATGAAGAAAATATGCATAATGATAAATAAAATGAGCATCATGATGAAGAAAATAAGCATCATGATGAAGAAAATATATATCATGATGAAGAAAATATGTATCATGATGAAGAAAATGAATATCATGATGGAGAAAATGAGCATCGTGATGAAGAAAATAAGAATCATGATGAAGAAAATATGAATCATGATGAAGAAATTAAGCATCATGATGAAGGAAATGAACACATCATAATAAAGAAAATGAGCATCATGATGAAGAAAATATGCATCATGATGAAGAAAATGAACACATGATGAAGAAAATGAGCATCATGATGAAGAAAATATGCATCATGATGAAGGAAATGAGCATCATGATGAAGAAAATGAGCATCATGATGAACAAAATATGCATCATGATGAAGAAAATAAGCATCACGATGAAGAAAATTTGTATTATGATGAAGAAAATGAGTCTCATGATGAAGAAAATGAGTATCATGATTAAAAAAATATGCATGATGATGAAGAAAGTGAGCATCATGATGAGGAAAATGAGCATCATGATGAGGGAAATGAGCATCACGATGAATAAAATAAGTATCATGATGAAGAAAATGAGCATCATGATTTAGAAAATGAGCATCATGATGAAGAAAATATGAATCATGATAAAGAAAATGAGCATAATGATGAAGAAAATATGCATCATGATGAAGAAAATATGCATCATGATGAAGAAAATGAGCATCATGATGAAAAAATATACATAATGATGAAGAAAATATGCATCATGATGAAGAAAATATGCATTATGATGAAGAAAATGAACAACATGATGAAAAAAATATGCATCATGGTAAAGAAAATATGCATCATGATGAAGAAAATATGCATCATGATGAAGAAAATGAGCATCATGATGAAGTAAATATGCATCAAGATGAAAAAAATGAGCATCATGATAAAGAAAATATTCATCATGATGAAGGAAAGGAGCATCATGATATAGAAAATGAGCATCAAGATGAAGAAATTTAGCATCAAGTTGAAAAAATATGCATCATGATGAAGAAAATGAGCATCATGACTAAGAAAATATGCATCATGATGAAAAAAATGAGCATCATGATGAAGAAAAAGAGCATCATGATGAAGTAAATGAGCATCATGATGAAGAAAATATGCATATTGATGAAGAAAATATGCATCATGATGAAGAAAATGAGCATGATGATGAGGGAAATGGGCATCATGATAAATAAAATAAGCATAATGAGGAAGAAAATGAGCATCATGATTTGGAAAATATGCATCATGGTAAAAAAATGAGCATCATGATGAAGAAAATATGCATCATGGTGAAGAAAATGAGCATCATGATGAAAAAAATATGCATATGCATAATGATGAAGAAAATATGCGTCATGATGAAGAAAATGGGCATTATGATGAAGAAAATGAGCATCATGATAAAGAAAATATGCATCATGATGAAGAAAATATGCATCATGATGAAGAAAATGAGCATGAAGAAAATGAGTATCATGATGAACAAAATGAGCATCGTTATGAAGGAAATGAGCATCATGATGAAGAAAATATGCATCATTATGAAGCAAATATGCATCATGATGAAGAAAATATGCATCATGATGAAGAAAATGAGCATCATGAGGAAAAAAATATGCATCATGATTAAAAAAATATGCATCATGGTTAAGAAAATATGCATCATGATGAAGAAAATATGCATCATGATGAAGAAAATGAGCATCATGATGAAAAAAATATACATAATGATGAAGAAAATATGCATCATGATTAAGAAAATATGCATTATGATGAAGAAAATGAGCAATATGATGAAAAAAATATGCATCATGATGAAGAAAATGAGCATAATGAAGAAAAAAATATGCATCATGGTTAAAAAAATATGCATCATGGTGAAGAAAATATGCATCATGATGAAGAAAATGAGCATCATGATGAAGAAAATGAGCATCATGATTAAGTAAATATGTATCATGATGAAGAAAATGAGCATCATGATAAAAAAATATTCATTATGACGAAGAAAATGAGCATCATGATGAAGAAAATGAACATCAAGATGAGGAAATTGAGCATCATGTTGAAAAAATTGTTGGCAATTGGATCGTGTGGATTAACGTGATTCGTTTAAGGTTATCAGGCAAACAATTACAGCGGAAGCAATTAAACCGTTTACCGTACTTCAGGGTCGATTTAGAGGATGAAGATCTGTGATGAACACCTCTGATCTTCTACCGTATGTCCCAAAGTCAACTCTGGTGTTGGGTGGTCAACAATCCCCAGAGTTCTCTCAATCTGCTCTCTGTTTTCTCCCGTATGTCAAATGAGGCACTGACTTAGGGTTAACAGGAATTGAGATGACTTATATCCTTGGGCTACAGCAGGGACCAGGAGGAGAAATTGGACTGGGCCTCAATTGAATTTAATTAACCAAGCTTAGCCCAAAGCTTTTAATTAAATCCAATAATAATAATATAGTCCACTAAAATATTATTATTGCACTACCCGTCCAATCCCAAAATTATGTTCTGGGCTCCTTCTTATTATAAGCCCGATAGTCTCCCCATGTTTAAGATATACAATGTCCATTAATTAATTAAGTTACTGACAACTCAAATTAATTAATATCTCATCCGAGAGTAGTACCACTCAACCTTTTTATCATGCCGGAAATTAATCCACTTGCAAGATTTACATGATAAAACTTTATGAGCTCCTCAAGGGGACATCATCAACCTATGACGGACATAGATTCCTTCTACAATCAACAGCACACCATAGATACATCACTACTTCCCAACTCACCGAGTTTGTTGATTTAATACTTATAAATCTCACCCATTGATGAATCAAAGAAATACATAGTGCCCTACGTGTCGAGGTTATTGTATAGGGATTAAGAGCACGAACTTCCATAATAACAGAGATCAAGTTCTACTATATAGTCAGTATAAGAAGAACGATCTCAGGCGGTCCTGCTCAATACACCCAAGTGCACTAATGTGATTCTATAGCCAAGACAAGCTAATACCAAACCACACTACAACCATACCGATAGAGAGTCCCCGTCTATCTCGGTTGTGAGCATCTGTTTATACTTTATAAGGAAACCGATAATATGATCTTCCGCGTGTTGTCGCACAACATATTATCTACAGTATAAAGTAAATGGACTATTGCATCATGCATATAAATTATAAGATGCAATCATTTGATCAATGATTCTCATTTCAAATATTGTTATGACATTGTTCATACTAAAGCTAGACTTTTAGTATATAATCCAACAATCTCCCACTTATACTAAAAGACTATGCTGTCATGTCTTCTGCCATACATCTGATTCCTACTCCCACTACACGACCATTAAAAGCTCTCGCCTTAAGGTCCTGGTAAATGGTTTACTAGGTCATCATCCGATGCAATCTATGCGACAACAACCTTCTCCTCATCATACGATTTCTCGTAACAGGTGGTACTCGCGCTCCATGTGTTTAATTGCCTTATTGACTTGTGATTTCTTCAAGTTTGCAACTGCACCAATATCATCAATGTAAATTGTGATTACCTTGGGCAAACTTAGAAACACTTCAAAGTCCATCATGAAGTCTCTAGAGTCATATAGATACTATGGCTGCCTCATAGGCTGCAATTTATCATCTTTCTATGATGGAGTCCGGAGTTTGAAATATATTTCTATATAACACTCCTCCACATTATGACTCTACTTCCTAAGATTAAACACATAACCTTTGAGGTGAATTTACTGCCGTCCAATCTGACTAAAAAATCTGAATCTACGTAATCTACAAGAAGCATTGAATCTGTCCAGTAAGTCCACATATAATTTCCAGTCCTTTTCAGGCACTTTATAAATGTCTTACCACAGTTCATCATTCTTGTTCCGGGTTACGTTGATACCCACTGTTCTTGCATTTAGCAAAACAGATGTCCAGCATTGTTCATAGCATTTCTTAGATTAAGCTTCCTTATTCGCCGAAGCATAAGGAACCGCTTTCATCCTCTTTATCTTCTTCTTGTGTCTCAAAGACACATTCACTTAGATAAATTTACATGCTAAACGAGTATGGACTGTATCATTTTATGAAACTTGAGATAAGCATAACATCCTTTCTTGTGATCCATATTATCGTGATCAAAAGGATGTATTTTGCCTTTCTTAAGTCCTTCATCACTACCGCTTTATTAACCGTACCCATACGCCCGATAATACTCTTTCATTGTCTCCAATGAGCAAGATACTATCTACGTATAGTACCAGAAACACCACCACGTTTCCGTCACTCTTTACAACACACAAGACTCATCCGCTCATTGATTTAAATCCATGCCACTGGATTATCTAATCAAAACAGATGCTTCACTATCTTAAAACTTGCTTTAGTCCATCGCTGGACACTTTTAAGCTTACTATCAAAATGCTATTAGTACTTTGCAATGAATTACTCTGGTTGCTTCACATAGATGTTTTCCTCAAGACTTCCAATCAGGAAAGCTGTCTTGACATCTATTTGTTGTCCCTCATAATTTAATATGAGCAGCAATAAATAAAAGAATCCGGATCAATTTAAGCATAGCTACCAGCGAATATGTTCCCTCATAAACGAACCATTTCTTTCTGAGTACATCTTTTCGCAACAAGCTTTGCTTCCAAGATTTTCACCTTTCCGTATGATCCTCTTTTATTTCCTATGATCACTTGCAATGGTTTTTACACCATTTAGTGGTCATACAAGTTCCCAGACTTAATATAGAATCCGTAGATTCTATTTCAACGTACATTGCAACTTACTAAGATTCCGCATTTTAATCTTGTAGTGCTATGTCATATCCGTGGGATAATACCATGTTCACTAGGGATCAAGTCTCACGACTCTCCCAAACATATATTTATGAGTTGTCACACAACCCTCCCACTACGACAAGACACTACATGTAATTGTGTATCAGACGTGACACGCGATGCAGTTTACCTTGTGGTATATCCTCTTGTACACTTGGTACTTATACTTAGTGTTTTCCTCTCACTTCCTTTAGAACAACTTATACATGGGCTTGTGATTTATTACATAGTCCTTTTCCAAAAAATCTAGTGTTTGTGTTGACAATCACCCTTCGATCTTTTGGACTAAATAAATCACTCTCCATTTTTCTAGGATATCCCATATACAGACAAATGTTTCACGAATTACTGTATCTAGGGTATATCCATAAAATGAATTTAATTATTCCAAATAATTCATCATCTATCTAATCATAACCATAAGAGCCTTATCCCTTCTACTCACTACACCATTCAGCTGGGGCATGCCCAGTGTAGTCAACTTGAGATTTAATCTCAACTTCAGATTATTAGTTCCTAACTATCCTAAGAGGTCTTCATCATCACGATTGAATCGTAATGATGTGATATATTTTCCATGACGCTCACTGTACCAGCCTTACAATTCTTGAATTAATCCAAGAACTTAGACTTGCAGTGCATCAAATAAATATATCGGTTCCCAGAATAATCTTTGAATATTCATAACCACCTCTCGCCTGGATATTGTTAGGTTCGCTTGAATTAGAATGAACTAATTCCAACATATATATCTTTGGCTCTACACCCCACAGCCTTGAAAAGGCAGTTAATCAATTTTACTTCCAAGCACGACTCGCAAGTCCGATAGTTTCCACTTCAGATAAACCTTACGGTCTATCGGCTATCAACTTTTGAATCCTACTCAAGTAAAATGAATTAGTCATAGACGCCAAATGTATGTTTAGTTCATTTTCGAAGGTTCCTTTCTCTTACTAATATTAGAAGATGCATTATTTAATTACTATTTATTGCATCTATGGGATGTGCATGATTCAAGAGTATCCAAATTATCCACCAATGTACTTTAACGGATTATAGCCTCATTCCTCATTTCTATGACCATGTCATTTAAATGAAATGAAGTATCCATCCGTTAATGCATAGAAACCGAAATTAAATTCTTTCTATGAAACGTACGTAAAGACAATTTCTCATAATCAATCGTTTATTCTTATCATGAGATAAATAAACAACTCCCACTGCAATAGCCACTACCTTTGTAGTTTTACCCATGTTATTAACAATCTTATCCTTACTCAGTGATAAACATTTAGTGATTCCAGTATCTACATACTTCGTGTCAGTAGATGCCATCACTAATCATGTTTAAACCATTAGTAAATAAGATATTAACCTTGTTCAGTTCATGATGAAAATTGGCTTTCTTTTGCCACATGTTTTGTTAGAAGTTTCCCACCATATACAACCTTTCGTATTTCAGGTAGAACTTGCTCAAAACATCCAGGCAAATTGTGAAGAATAAATTGATTTAGGTTTCCCTTTCAATTTCTATTCCAAGCTCTTCCAATTCATTCATCAATTCAACCATGATCTCCTGCCTTTTTAATTTACTCTAGTATCCGAAGAGTTACATGAGACCATCATATTTCTATGAACCTCTCATCTCTTCACTAGTGACTTTAATAGGCATCATGAGACGTCCTTTGCGAGAATACACATGTATTTTCTTAAGCAGTAATTTTAAATACAAGATTCTTTTCCAATCATCTAATTTGGACAAGTAAATATAATTTCTTTTAGTTAATAATTAGTGAAATAAAACCATTCGAAATTCAGAGAATCTCAAATAAATATTCCGATCAAATCTTCGAATTTTATTCTTTTATATTATTTCCCTCAAAACAATATAAAAATAAAATTCACCGACATCTCAAGCACCGTGAGTCTGCAAGCCACGTTAGGGTGGACGTTTACAAACCCAAACATTTACAAGAGAAGGTTTTACCCATTAATTTCATTTGTCAACCTAACTTTATGACAAAATAATTAATAGTCGGTTCCTCTTTAGCCATGCAAATAATAGCAGTGACTCCGTTGGGGAGGATACTAATTATTCACATCTAAGTGTACACCATTATTTGATCCCAAGTCCGCTGCCCAAGCTTATGTGCCTTACTGTTAGAGAAGTACACACGCGCTCAGATAACTTTCTACAACCATCAATTATATAAGTTTGTACTAGTGAACCGCATATAAGCTCATCCGTTAGGGAGGAAGGCACTATAGCCAACGCGCAAGCCCATATGCAACACATTACAAACAATAATTATTTAAAGAAGTTTGTACCAGTGATCCGTGAATAAACTCATCCGTTAGGGAGGAAGGCTCTAATGCCGACGCGCAAATTTACTCACATCACTTACAAACCAATAATGGAGGCCGCGGGAATTTATTACCAATCCCCTCTCCCACTTAGTTATTTAATACCGAGGGTTTTAACATGCATATAATATTCCAGAATAAAATATACAACTAAGACATGCTTCTATTAACAGCAATTTAAGTAAATAAATCACATAGAACATGCCTTTCATATATAACAATTAATTGTCAAGTTAAAACAATTAAATCAGTTATATATATCATTAATTAATTGTATAAAATGTTGGATCAATTAAATAGGCCCAGCTGACCCAAAATTTATTAGCAAAAAAATGAGCAACCAATTAATAAAATAATTAAGCCCATTTAACCTGCCAATTTCTACATTAAGGTCTAGCCCAATATTTAAATCAGGCCCAACATAATACCCACAATTAATTAAATCCAGCAATTAAAATTGCCTAGCAGCCCATTACCATTTTAATTAAAATTGGGCCCAACAGCCCAAAACCAAATTAAAATTAATTGTGCAGCCCACAAGCAAGAAATAGGCCCAGCAGTCTACAGGCTTTTAATTAAATTTGGGCCCATAACCACAGCCCAAAACCAAAGAATTAAAGCCCAGTGGGGTAGCCCATTATCCTTGCCCTCTTTGTGCCCAAACTTGCAGCCCAACACAAACAGCACACTATTCATATCTGAATTGGGCCTATATGGCAGTCCAACATCAATTAAAATAAGGCCCTGGCAGTCCAACACAAATTGAAGCCCTAGGAAACGTCGCCGCCCTCCTTTTCTTCAACCTCCAGGGATTACCGGCGCATCCAGGCTCTGCAGCCGCCCCCGGTGCCGCCCACAGCCGATCGGAAATGCATCATTAGCCCTGTCCGGCAAGACATCAAGGAGCCTTCACCGGCGGTCGAGCCACAGCCACCTGCCGCCGCTCGCCGCTCGTCGCTCGCCACCGGTTTGCACTGTCAAGCGCACAACTGACTGGGATCGGCCGCATCTTCTTCGTCCGAGGGCCCACCGCCAGTCCTACGGCGCCAGCAGCCTGAGTCATGACGAACAGACCTCTGGCCGCCAGCCGCCATGGATCCTAGCGACGCACACGCCGCCAAAGGCCGCCACAACCCAGCACGCCGTCGAACGAGATCTGCCGTGCATCTGACTGGGATCGGCGGCATCCGCTTCGTCCGAGGGTCCGCCGCCCAGCTCGCCGCCTGCCGCTGCACGCGGCATTTCTGGATCGCTGAAGAAGCCTTCTCGAAAACCATCCGCCACCGATCTTCCGTCATGCAATAGATCGGCCGACTCCAGCGTGTCCGACTCCGACCTCTGCCATCACCGCTTCGGCCGACAGTAAGCCCCAAGCATCATCAGTCATCGAAGACTAGACAAGACCCGCTTGGAACTGCACAAATCCAATCCACCCCGATCGCCGATCTGCCACAGCCCAATCCAGCGCCGCCTTCCAGATCACTGGCCCACTGCGCCGTAAGCAGCCGTGAACTCGCCTGAGAGTATCGCCGCCAGTCCGTGAACTTGACTCCTCCAACGCCATCGTCGTACTTGACCCCGTGGTCAATGTCGTGTGGGAATTGAGTCCAGCAAGAAAAGATCACCGATGATGGTTCATCCGTGTGTGTACAGTTCACGATAATCACACACAATTTCAACGATTCGTAGCACATAGGAATAATGTATAATATACACATGTTCAATCCCTTTCAACAGGCCTAGAAACTATCGATGATAATTGAAACACGAGAACACACAACAACAAGTGATAATATCCAGATGATTACAAATAATCAAATAATAACAAAAACCCTAACCAACGTCTCACGTTTCACCACGAAACCAACGCTCTGATACCAATTGTTGGCAATTGGATCGTGTGGATCAACGTGATTCGTTTAAGGTTATCAGGCAAACAATTACAGCGGAAGCAATTAAACCATTTATCGTACTTCAGGGTCGATGTAGAGGATGAAGATCTGTGATGAACACCTCTGATCTTCTACCGTATGTCCCAAAGTCAACTCTGGTGTTGGGTGGTCAACAATCCCCAGAGTTCTCTCAATCTGCTCTCTGTTTTCTCCCGTATGTCAAATGAGGCACTGACTTAGGGTTAACAGGAACTGAGATGACTTATATCCTTGGGCTACAGCAGGGACCAGGAGGAGAAATTGGACTGGGCCTCAATTGAATTTAATTAACCAAGCTTAGCCCAAAGCTTTTAATTAAATCCAATAATAATAATATAGTCCACTAAAATATTATTATTGCACTACCCGTCCAATCCCAAAATTATGTTCTGGGCTCCTTCTTATTATAAGCCCGATAGTCTCCCCATGTTTAAGATATACAATGTCCATTAATTAATTAAGTTACTGACAACTCAAATTAATTAATATCTCATCCGAGAGTAGTACCACTCAACCTTTTTATCATGCCGGAAATTAATCCACTTGCAAGATTTACATGATAAAACTTTATGAGCTCCTCAAGGGGACATCATCAACCTATGACGGACATAGATTCCTTCTACAATCAACAGCACACCATAGATACATCACTACTTCCCAACTCACCGAGTTTGTTGATTTAATACTTATAAATCTCACCCATTGATGAATCAAAGAAATACATACTGCCCTACGTGTCGAGGTTATTGTATAGGGATTAAGAGCACGAACTTCCATAATAACAGAGATCAAGTTCTACTATATAGTCAGTATAAGAATAACGATCTCAGGCGGTCCTGCTCAATACACCCAAGTGCACTAATGTGATTCTATAGCCAAGACAAGCTAATACCAAACCACACTACAACCATACCGATAGAGAGTCCCCGTCTATCTCGGTTGTGAGCATCTGTTTATACTTTATAAGGAAACCGATAATATGATCTTCCGTGTGTTGTCGCACAACATATTATCTACAGTATAAAGTAAATGGACTATTGCATCATGCATATAAATTATAAGATGCAATCATTTGATCAATGATTCTCATTTCAAATATTGTTATGACATTGTTCATACTAAAGCTAGACTTTTAGTATACAATCCAATAAAAATATGCATCATGATGAAGAAAATTAGCATCATGACTAAGAAAATATGCATCATGATGAAAAAAAAGAGCATCATGACAAAGAAAAAGAGCATCATGATGAAGTAAATGAGCATCATGATAAAGAAAATATGCATAATGATGAAGAAAATATGCATCATGATGAAGGAAATGGGCATCATGATAAATAAAATAAGCATAATGAGGAAGAAAATGAGCATCATGATTTAGAAAATGAGCATCATGATGAAGAAAATATGCATCATGGTAAAAAATGATTATCATGATGAAGAAAATATGCATCATGATGAAGAAAATGAGCATCATGATGAAAAAATATGCATATGCATCATGATAAAGAAAATATGCATCATGATGAAGAAAATGGGCATTATGATGAGAAAATGAGCATCATGATGAAGAAAATAAGCACGAAGAAAATGAGTATCATGATGAACAAAATGAGCATCATGATGAAGGAAATGAGCATCATGATGAAGAAAATATGCATCATGATGAAGAAAATGAGCATCATGAGGAAAAAAATATGCATCATGATTAAAAAAATATGCATCATGGTAAAGAAAATATGCATCATGATGAAGAAAATGAGCATCATGATGAAGAAAATAATTATCATGATGAAGTAAATATGCATCATGATGAAGAAAATGAGCATCATGATAAAGAAAATATTCATCATGATGAAGGAAATGAGCATCGTGATGAAGAAAATGAGCATCAAATGAAGAAATTGTGCATCATGTTGATAAATATATGCATCATGATGAGGAAAATGAGCATCATGATTAAGAAAATATGCATCATTATGAAAAAAATGAGCATCATGATGAAGAAAAAGAGCATCATGATGAAGTTAATGAGCATCATGATGAAGAAAATATGCATATTGATGAAGAAAATATGTATCATGATGAAGAAAATGAGCATGATGATGAGGGAAATGGGCATAATGATAAATAAAATAAGCATAATGAGGAAGAAAATGAGCATCATGATTTGGAAAATATGCATCATGGTAAAAAAATGAGCATCATGATGAAGAAAATATGCATCATGACGAAGAAAATGAGCATCATGATGAAAAAATATGCATATGCATCATGATGAAGAAAATATGCATCATGATGAAGAAAATGGGCATTATGATGAAGAAAATGAGCATCATGATGAAGAAAATATGCATCATGATGAAGAAAATGAGCATGAAGAAAATGAGTATCATGATGAACAAAATGAGCATCATGATGAAGGAAATGAGTATCATGATGAAGAAAATATGCATCATTATGAAGCAAATATGCATCATGATGAAGAAAATATGCATCATGATGAAGAAAATGAGCATCATGAGGAAAAAAATATGCATCATGATTAAAAAAATATGAATCATGGTGAAGAAAATATGCATCATGATGAAGAAAATATGCATCATGATGAAGAAAATGAGTATCATGATGAAAAAAATATACATAATGATGAAGAAAATATGCATCATGATTAAGAAAATATGCATTATGATGAAGAAAATGTGCAATATGATGAAAAAAATATGCATCATGATGAAGAAAATGAGCATAATGAGGAAAAAAATATGCATCATTGTTAAAAAAATATGCATCATGATGAAGAAAATATGCATCATGATGAAGAAAATGAGCATCATGATGAAGAAAATGAGCATCATGATGAAGTAAATATGCATCATGATGAAGAAAATGAGCATCATGATAAAAAAATATTCATTATGATGAAGGAAATGAGCATCATGATGAAGAAAATGAGCATCAAGATGAGGAAATTGAGCATCATGTTGAAAAAATATGCATCATGATGAAGAAAATTAACATCATGACTAAGAAAATATGCACCATGATGAAAAAAATGAGCATCATGATGAAGAAAAAGAGCATCATGATGAAGTAAATGAGCATCATGATAAAAAAAAATATGCATAATGATGGAGAAAATATGCATCATGATGAGGGAAATGGGTATCATTATAAATAAAATAAGCATAATGAGGAAGAAAATGAGCATCATGATTTAGAAAATGAGCATCATGATGAAGAAAATATGCATCATGGTAAAAAAATGAGCATCATGATGAAGAAAATATGCATCATGATGAAGAAAATGAGCATCATGATGAAAAAATATGCATATGCATAATGATGAAGAAAATATGCATCATGATGAAGAAAATGGGCATTATGATGAAGAAAATAAGCATCATGATGAAGAAAATATGCATCATGATGAAAAAAATGAGCATGAAGAAAATGAGTATCATGATGAACAAAATGAGCATCATGATGAAGGAAATGATCATCATGATGAAGAAAATATGCATCATGATGAAGCAAATATGCAACATGATGAAGAAAATATGCATCACGATGAAGAAAATGAGCATCATGAGGAAAAAAAATATGCATCATGATTAAAAAAATATGCATCATGGTGAAGAAAATATGCATCATGATGAAGAAAATGAGCATCATGATGAAGAAAATGATTATCATGATGAAGTAAATATGCATCATGATGAAGAAAATGAGCATCATGATAAAGAAAATATTCATTATGATGAAGGAAATGAGCATCATGATGAAGAAAATGAGCATCAAATGAAGAAATTGAGCATCATGTTGATAAATATATGCATCATGAAGAAGAAAATGAGCATCATGACTAAGAAAATATGCATCATGATGAAAAAAATGAGCATCATGATGAAGAAAAAGAGCATCATGATGAAGTTAATGAGCATCATGATGAAGAAAATAAGCATATTGATGAAGAAAATATGTATCATGATGAAGAAAATGAGCATGATGATGAGGGAAATGGGCATAATGATAAATAAAATAAGCATAATGAGGAAGAAAATGAGCATCATGATTTGGAAAATATGCATCATGGTAAAAAAATGAGCATCATGATGAAGAAAATATGCATCATGACGAAGAAAATGAGCATCATGATGAAAAAATATGCATATGCATCATGATGAAGAAAATATGCGTCATGATGAAGAAAATGGGCATTATGATGAAGAAAATGAGCATCATGATGAAGAAAATATGCATCATGATGAAGAAAATGAGCATGAAGAAAATGAGTATCATGATGAACAAAATGAGCATCATGATGAAGGAAATGAGTATCATGATGAAGAAAATATGCATCATTATGAAGCAAATATGCATCATGATGAAGAAAATATGCATCATGATGAAGAAAATGAGCATCATGAGGAAAAAAATATGCATCATGATTAAAAAAATATGAATCATGGTGAAGAAAATATGCATCATGATGAAGAAAATATGCATCATGATGAAGAAAATGAGTATCATGATGAAAAAAATATACATAATGATGAAGAAAATATGCATCATGATTAAGAAAATATGCATTATAATGAAGAAAATGTGCAATATGATGAAAAAAATATGCATCATGATGAAGAAAATGAGCATAATGAGGAAAAAAATATGCATCATGGTTAAAAAAATATGCATCATGGTGAAGAAAATATGCATCATGATGAAGAAAATGAGCATCATGATGAAGAAAATGAGCATCATGATGAAGTAAATATGCATCATGATGAAGAAAATGAGCATCACGATAAAAAAATATTCATTATGATGAAGGAAATGAGCATCATGATGAAGAAAATGAGCATCAAGATGAGGAAATTGAGCATCATGTTGAAAAAATATGCATCCTGATGAAGAAAATTAACATCATGACTAAGAAAATATGCATCATGATGAAAAAAATGAGCATCATGATGAAGAAAAAGAGCATCATGATGAAGTAAATGAGCATCATGATAAAAAAAATATGCATAATGATGAAGAAAATATGCATCATGATGAGGGAAATGGGCATCATGATAAATAAAATAAGCATAATGAGGAAGAAAATGAGCATCATGATTTAGAAAATGAGCATCATGATGAAGAAAATATGCATCATGGTAAAAAAATGAGCATCATGATGAAGAAAATATGCATCATGATGAAGAAAATGAGCATCATAATGAAAAAATATGCATATGCATCATGATGAAGAAAATATGCGTCATGATGAAGAAAATGGGCATTATGATGAAGAAAATGAGCATCATGATGAAGAAAATATGCATCATGATGAAAAAAATGAGCATGAAGAAAATGAGTATCATGATGAACAAAATGAGCATCATGATGAAGGAAATGATCATCATGATGAAGAAAATATGCATCATGATGAAGCAAATATGCAACATGATGAAGAAAATATGCATCATGATGAAGAAAATGAGCATCATGAGGAAAAAAAATATGCATCATGATTAAAAAAATATGCATCATGGTGAAGAAAATATGCATCATGATGAAGAAAATGAGCATCATGATGAAGAAAATGATTATCATGATGAAGTAAATATGCATCATGATGAAGAAAATGAGCATCATGATAAAGAAAATATTCATCATGATGAAGGAAATGAGCATCATGATGAAGAAAATGAGCATCAAATGAAGAAATTAAGCATCATGTTGAAGAAAATATGCATCATGATGAAGAAAATGAGCATCATGACTAAGAAAATATGCATCATGATGAAGAAAATATACATCATGATGAAAAATAAGCATCATGATGAAAAAAATTAGCATCATTATGAAGTAAATGAGCTTCATGATGAAGAAAATATGCATCATGATGAAGAAAATGTGCATCATGATGAAACAATATGCATATGCATCATGATGAAGAAAATATGCGTCATGATGAAGAAAATGGGCATTATGATGAAGAAAATGAGCATCATGATGAAGAAAATATGCATCATGATGAAGAAAATATGCATCATGATGAAGAAAATGAGCATGAAGAAAATGAGTATCATGATGAACAAAATGAGCATCATGATGAAGGAAATGAGCATCATGATGAAAAAAATATGCATCATTATGAAGCAAATATGCATCATGATTAAGAAAATATGCATCATGATGAAGAAAATGAGCATCATGAGGAAAAAAATATGCATCATGATTAAAAAAATAGGCATCATGGTGAATAAAATATGCATCATGATAAAGAAAATGATCATCATGATAAAGTAAATATGCATCATGATGAAGGAAATGAGCATCATGATGAAGAAAATGAGCATCAAATGAAGAAATTGAGCATCATGTTGAAGAAAATATGTATCATGATGAAGAAAATGAGCATCATGATTAAGAAAATATGCATCATGATGAAGAAAATATGCATCATGATAAAAAATAAGCATCATGATGAAGAAA